>JAUTBS010456539.1:0-15002 GCA_032361285.1 Aequorea victoria | reverse complement strand
TTGGAGTGAGTTTCCCTTTCTTTCCGAGATGTACAGCTCCCCTTCGAGGGTGGATCTTCAAGAAAATATGATAACCAACGTTGAAGCTCAAGGGTTGCGTCAGTTGGTCCGCGTAGCTCTTTTTCTGGCTCTGTGCAGTTATGAGATGTTCTTGAATGCGTTTGACTTTGTTTATTGTCTCCTGTATAATCTCCGTTCCCAAAATACTACTTTCTCCTACTCTGCTGAACATAAAGGTGATCTGCAAGGCCTCCAATATAAGGCTCTGTAAGGAGTCATACCGATGCTGGCTTGAAAACTGTTGTTGTAGGCAAACTCCACAAGTGGCAGGTGCATCTCCCCACTTCCCTTTAAGTCCATTGTACATGCCCGTAACATATCTTCCATGATCTAGATCGTGCGTTCAGACTTTTCGTCAGTTTAAGGATGGAAGGCTGTGCTGAAACATAAGTTTCTCCCCAAGGCCTTTAATGGACTTCCCCAAAGGTTTGAACTAAAGTGCGAATCACGATCTGATACAATTGATGCAGGCGTTCCATGTAACCAAACTATCTCCTGGATGTAGAGTCGACTTAGTGATTATAGAGTGTCCGTGACACCTACCGGTAGAAAATATGTCGTCTTAGTTAGCCGGTCGATGATTACCCAAATGGCATCATGTCCTCGAGGCAATTTTGGTAGTCCAGTGACGAAGTCCATGATGATGTGCTCCCACTTCCATTCTGGTATCGGCAAGGGTTGCAACTTTTCCCTAGGTTGTTGGTGTTCTGTATTTACTTATTGGCAAGTCAAGTATTTGGCCACGAATTCAGCTACGACGCTTTTCATTCTGCCCCTCCAGTATTGTCGTTGGAGGTCCTGATACATTTTGTTACCTCCTAGATGTACCGTGAAGTTGGAGCGGTGGAATTCTTTAAGTACTTCTCCTCGTAGACCATCAACTCTTGGCACGAACATTCTGCCCTTGAACTTTAAATTCCCATCGGTGCCTAGGGTCCAGTCATTTGTGACGCCGTTAAACGCTATTTTTGACTTTAGGAAATACGTCTCCTAATCTATTTCCTGGGCTTTTGCAATCTTTGTGAGTAGAGTCGGCGTCGCTGCTATCGTACTTAGAATGAACTCGTTGGTTTCCTTGCTAATGCAGACATTGAATTCTCCAGTAGTTTGTAGCATGTTCCATCGGTTCACTCCCAAGCATGCTAATATGCTATGATTTTTACAGCTCAGAGCATCATCCATGACATTCGCTTTCCTGGGATGATAAGTCAGCTTGAAGCGGTAGTCTTTCAGGAATTTCATCCATCTCCGTTGTCTCATATTCAGATCCTTTTGTGTGACTAGGTACTTGATATTTTTATGATCCGAAAATAACTCGAATTGTTCCCCGTATAGATAGTGGCGCCAGGTTTTCAATGCAAAAACAATGGCTACAAGCTCTAGATCATGCGTGGGGTAATTCATTTCGTGGGGTTCGAGTTGTCAGGAACCATAAGCCACCACCTTTTCATATTCCATCAAAATGCATCCTAAGCCTTCCTTCGACACGTCGTAGAATATGGCGTAACTTACGTCCCTTTCTGGAACCACAAGTATCGGGGCACTTGTTAGACGTTTCTTGAGCTATTGGAATGATTCCTCGCACGCCTCATTCCATTTGAATTTGATTCCCATCTACGTCAGTCTCGTCATGGGTTTGGCTAGTCTTGAGAAGTCTTGAATAAATCTTCGGTAATATTCGGCCAGCCCCTGAAAACTTTGAATTTCAAAAACGGAATTAGGCTGATTTCAATCCAAGACAGCCTCTACTTTAGAGGGGTCAACTGAAATTCCCTCCTCCGAGATAACGTGGCTAAGGAATTTTACATCCTTAAGCCAGAACTCGTATTTTTTTGCCTCCGCCTATAGTTGATTCTCCCTTAGTATTTGCAGGATGATCTTCAGGTGTCGCTCGTGTTTCTCCTCAGATGAAGAGTATATCAAGATGTTGCCAATGAACACGACTATGAACTTGTCCAAGTAGGCTGAGAAGATTTTGTTCATTATACACATCAAGACGACAGGGGCGTTAGTTAATTAAAAGGGAATCACAACAAACTCGTAGTAGCCATAACACCTTTGGAAAGCCGTCTTGGGTATGTCTTCTTCTCGAACCCGTAATTGGTGGTAACCTGAGCGCAGATCGACCTTTGAGTAGAAGGTTGATCCTCTCAGTTGATCGAACAAATTGTCGATTCGGGGTAGTGGATAGAGATTCTTTATTGTGACTCGATTCAATTGACGGTAGTCGATGCAGAGCCGTAGAGAACTGTCTTTCTTCTTGGAAAAAAGTGCTGGTGCACCCCACAACAATGTGCTTGGTCTGTCGAATACTTTTTCTAAAAGCTGTTGCAGTTGAGTCTTCATTTCCCATAGTTCTGCAGGTGCAATTCGGTGTGTAGCCAAAGATATGGGTGTCGTTCCTGGTTATAGTTCGATACAGAAGTCCAGGTCCCGCTGTGGTGACAGTCCTGGTAGTTCCTCTGGAAAGACGTCTTCATAAATGTTTACCATCCGTGGAAGGGGTGTGGCCTTCTAACTTTTGTCATTGAGTACGAGACTTGCTAGTCTTCCGGTTAGATTCTCGGTCCACTGAGTCCTTTGCCCGATTCTCGGTAATAGATTATGTCTACCTCCCTTAGAGTGGAAGTATGATCTACCAGGGGTGTAAGCCATGATATTCTTTTTGTGGCAGTCGATGTTGGCTTTATGTTTGAACAACCAATCCATGCCAAGAATGACGTCGTAGACACACATGTCTATGACTCAAAGGTCACATGTTAAGCATACGCCGTAAACTTCTATCTCGCAAGATTTGCACATAAGAAGTATGGACAAAAGTCCTCCTAAGGTGAGGCTACTGACATGGTTGTGCTCATAGGTTCAAGAGGTAATTATAATGATGAGGCACACGTACTTGATATGAAGGAGTGTGAAGCAACAAAATCAAACAATACATGTACCATGGAATGGTAAAGCATAAGAGTACCTTCAATTATGGAAGGTCCCTTCTCCTCTTTTTTGTGTAGGGCAAAAACCCTTACAACTGCTCCGGCAGCCTGTGCCGGCCTTCCCAGTTTCTTGAACTGTTTACCTCTTATTTTTTGTTAGCTGAAGTTTCCAGAACCCTAGTTTATTGATTACGTTCCCCCTAATTCCAGAGCCCGGGGGTAGAAGGTTCCTCCCTGATTTTTTTTTCCACGAGATCTTGGACAGTCTCTTTTATAATAACCTAGTTGGTGGCATTCATAGCAGACCACCTGGGTGTTTGTTTGAGGGCTTGCACTGGGCCCTTGTCAGTTCTTTTATTGAGGTCGTGAGTATGGCTTTTGCGAACCTCCTCCTTGATTCTTCCTTTGGTTTACCCCGCGGATGGGTCTGCCCTTTCGTTGGTTCCAAATCTTTTGTAAATCTTCTGATTTAGCCTCAACCATTAGGGCTGCTTGCACCACTTTAGAAAAAGTGGGGAATTGCATGAAAGCAATTTTTCCTCTTACAGATTGTTCTAGGCCCCATTTTATGCGTCTGACCTTCGATTCTTCATTGGGGATCAAAGTTGCAGCATGCTGAGCGAGCTCTTCAAAACGACTGACGTATTGAGCTATGCTCATTATTCCTTGTTTCATGTCCAGAAACTCTCGCATCCTGGCTTGTTTGATAGTGGCTGGAACATATTTATCTAAAAAAAGTTTCTCGAATTCTTTCCAAGTGAGGATGGTCATATTTTGATTGTCTTTCTCCATAGACCACCAATAATCCGCTTCTTTTTCTAGTTGATAAGTCGGCAAGGCAATCTTGTCACCGTCATTCTGGATGTCCATCATATCCACCATCTTCTTGATCATTCGGACCCAGTTCTTAGCCATCCGCGGTTTAGCTTCCCCATTGAACACTGGTGCCCTCTGCTTCCGAAACTCAGACAGAAGCCAGGCGCGATCCTACTTGGTTCAAACAGGCATAGGATTTAATTATGTGGCCAATTGTCTCATAATTTATTTAGCTATCGTTAACATAAGATGAGAATCTAAAAGAACTTGATAATTTTATATAAGCCGACATGGTTTTTCATAACATTACAGTGTTGGTTATATAAAATTGCTAGGATTTATTCATGTTAATAAAAACCCTAGTCTCATTGTTTCCTTACAAAGCTT
The DNA here is from genome assembly GCA_032361285.1 of Aequorea victoria. Taxonomy (NCBI): domain Eukaryota; kingdom Metazoa; phylum Cnidaria; class Hydrozoa; order Leptothecata; family Aequoreidae; genus Aequorea; species Aequorea victoria. The sequence continues at coordinate 10,809 of JAUTBS010456539.1, read as the reverse complement.
CACAGTACAAAGAGTTGGGGGTAGTCTCTCCTGACTAAAAGTTCCAGTTCCCATGTCACTTCCTGGATGCCATAGCATTCCCAGTGAATCTTGACATACCAATCTCCATTAGCGACAGGGTTCGGTTCCTCTCGGTCGGTGTCCATGATGGGCCATTCAGTGTAAGTTATGTTGTTGTCAAAATCCAGACCTTCTTCTAGCCCGAAAACACGATCTTCATCCAGAGGTCGTTGACATTGCAGCAGTTCATATGGAGTGACGTCCCCTATCCGGTTAACAAAACTATGAGGTACCCCTAGCCTGACGGCCCTATCCCCGATTTGTTCAATGATAAACAACGGTCCAAAGAAGTAGTAGGCATACACAATTGTCTTCCAGCTATATCTCACGAGAGCGGCCACCCAGGCATAAACCATGGTGCCTACAAGATACTCCTGCGGGGCGTTAGGCTACCTCCATCGAAGAAGAATGCCTTTGTCTTCGTCTGCATCAAAAGGTGGGGTGTAATCACCTTCAATCACCTCGATATGGGCTTCCTCCGGTTCATCGTCACTTTCCTCATCGTCGGCATCGTTCTCTACGTCATCCAAGTGGTACCATGCTAAGGGTTCTACATAGATAAGTTCCCATGCACTGGGCGGTACTTCATCGTCTAAGTTGATAACTTTCTCAAAAAATTCTCCAGGGTCGAAGTCAGAGTCGAAAGACGTCCTATAATATGTAAATTAATAGACTTAGTTTGTATCATAAATCTTTTCTTTGTTCATGGCTTATATTTTATGTTATAAAATATAGACTTAAAATAGAGTTTTTGCTTAACGGTTGTAAGGTTTCTCCATAACTTAGGCCTCTAAAGGTTCACTAAACCTAGGCTCTGATACCAAGTTGTGATGCCCCAAAAATTTGGTTCGCCAAGAGACGTAATTATAGTACATGGAAATATTCTAACATCAAACATCCAACATAATTTAATATTTATTATAAAATAATAATGTTACATGTCACATGCTTTGCACAACCTGTTCAAAGATTACATACCAACAGTACTTTAAATAAATTACAACAAAATAGAAATTCTTCGGATGCCGCCTTTTTAAGTTAGCCACGGCTCTATGTATTCCTCGGTGGACTCTTTGACAAATGTCTCTTATTCAAATTCTGCCATAAAATACCATGAGCTGCAAAGCCCAGAAAAAAACTCCCAAACCTAAGATTTCTAACACATAATATATAATAGCATAATGTAACAAGGTATGATATGCACAGTGATTAAACTCCAATTCCTGACAAGGATACCTTTACGCCGAAAGGATCACACTACCCAACATCCTATAACTTTTGAACCATAACACTCGAAGAGTCACGATCCGGTTCCCCATTTGCAGACTATGAATCGCAGTGAGTTAAATGCTCCAACTAGCTCGTAAGGGCCCCCGTCTAGAACCAGTCTTTAGACCTGCATTGTCACACCCTGACCCGTAGAGAGTGACATATTCTACTAATCCATGAATGCCCCAAGGGCAGCGGGGGACAACCAGGCTAAGAGTTCGAACTCAGTTCATTGCCGACCTTACCCTGGAACCACCTCCCTCACGAGTCCTGATAGATCTGCTGTTACGTTCATAGGTCTAATTTGGTGCACCACATTAACAATCGTACCCATCACAAGGTTACAACCTGGAAGAGAATCTCGCCCAACCCAACATCAAGAGCATACCCAAGTCATAAACCGTGTGATCTTGTCCAACACAACAATTATTTCATCAAAAGGAAAAATCTAGCCAAGCTAGACACAAGGTGAACACCCTCATCCAAGACCCAAGGCATGCATCATATGTTACAACACAAAACTAAGTTCATAGAACTTTTAACATATTGATAAAACTTATTCATACAAATGGATTATATTAAAAGGAAGAAAACATGCCACGAGAGTAGGTAAGGACTTAAGCACAACTTTTCCCATCAAAGTATAGAATCTTAGAATCTGCAATAGATATTTAAATATAATTTACAAATAATAAACCTTACTGTGAAATTGGGAAATTTTACAGAGAGCTAAACGAAGATGCCAACTAGAATTTTTATGAGGAACCGAGAACTGGTTGTGAACAGAATGTAGCCTAAAAATCACACCACAGAATCTGTCAAAAAAGTGGTCTGTTTGGGAAAAATAGGATATCTCAAAATATATTAGTCCAAACTGAGTTCTGTAAAGAGGGGGTGAAGCTAGACCCATAGACCTTTCTCTAGATAGGTGGCTCATCTCAAGGGAATATTTCTACATTAATCTACAAGGGTTCAAAGTTGGATGTGTTTCTGCCTCACTGTCACTGAAATTTTAAAAATAGCATAGGGGTTCAAAGGTATATTTTGGGATCCAACAAAACATTACACACACTAAAGACATCATAAAGAGACTCTGTTTGAAACAGATTTTAATTTGGAGAAAGTGTGGTTCTCACGAAGTTTCTTGGAGTAGCTTAAAAATCACACTTTTTGAGGGTTTCAACACAATAACATACAAACAACAACTTCTTCTATTTTAACATGTCTAAAACATATCCAAACACATCATAACAATATAAGATGTTCATTATAAGGTTCTAATTATTTCTTATGTTATTTCATCTTTGTCTTTAATCCTTACAAAGTTTTCCTAAAACGAGGTTCCATGCATCCTTCTCTTGTTTTCATGATCCATCTTTATTTTTGTCCATTCTTGGCCATGTTCCTTTTACCTTACAGAGGGTTTGAGATAAGAAGATGATATTAGCAGAGAAAATGAGAGTTTAAGAAGTTTTTTACTTGGTTCGTCTTGATCAATAGAAGTTTAGGACTTAGTTTTAATACCTTTCCTCTTTTCCTCCTTTCTTCCTCCTTCTTCTTCTTCTTCTTTCTTCTTTTTCTTCTCTTCCTCTTCTTTCTGCTTTTTCTTCTCTTCCTCTTCTTTCTTCCCTTGGTGGCTAAAATTTTAGAGAAGGAGTGGAGAAGAGAAAATGATATTTGAAGTGTGAGGAGAGTGGTTCTCTTTATAGGCTAGGAGGAGAGAGGTAATCCCGTGATTTTAGTTTTATTTTTCTTTTCTTAATTAGTCCATAAAAGGTCCCCTTATCTTGATGACTTCTTTTGGCAAGAAAATCTTCCAAAAGAGGACTTGATGACATGGGGGAATAGTTTCATTTAAGTGTGAGATCAAAACAAAATGATGAGAATTGGAGTTCTTGCAAAAAAGTCTTATAAAAGCTCTCTTAAGTTACTATTCTTTCTTTGACTAGTTTTCTTTCTTAATTTAGTTATTTCATATATTCATTTTCTCCTGAGGTATATTTATGTATATAAATATCTCATACAATTAATTAATTAAGAGGAGAAGGGGGTTGGAGTGTTAGAATTTAATTGCTTCCAAAGTTGGATAAAAGTCCCATCACAATATCTCTCATTTCTTTCTTTATTAGATTTTCCAAAATTAGTCACACCACTCTCATGGTGGGGAGGAGCTTGGCCGGCCAAGGTGATGTTTGACATGATGTCATTTTGGTTTTTTTCTTATTTTTTTATAATTAGGAAATTATGTGGGCCCCATTTTGATTTTTTATTAAAATTTGGGCCTTTTTTGGAAATTCTAAGATTTCTTCATTGAGTGGGCCTTGAATTAATTATTTGGGCTCTAGAAATTAATTTGGACCCATTAATTTAATTTATAAGACTTTGGACTTAAAGTTTTATGTTAGACTTTAGCCCAAAATTTCATCTTTGGGTTGTGATCTAGAAGACCAAACTTTATTCTAATACTTAATTCATAAGTCCATTAAGTTTATTTCATAATTTTATTTACCTAGCATCATTAGGGTTTATGGAGTTTTAATTCTAAGATTTGAATTTCTTATGAACAATTTAGGGTGAGTTTACGCCTAGATTAGGTTTTATGAAAATTCGGGTCTTTACAATCGACCCCCCTTATAAAGAATTCATCCTCGAAATTTAAGGTCGTAACTCCAGCTTTATATGGTTGCGCCAATCGATGTGCCTAACATCTTCCATCCTGAGTTGAACTTTCCCACTCCTTGGCGAGGCTACAAAATTCGACCATGTTCCAACACTTCTACATGCTAACTCTTCCTTGTTAGTCCCCTAATCTTTTATCGACCTCGTTTTACAAGACTTGTTATACATTGTTTCTTTGCAGCTAATGATGTGTGGAGAGTAAGATATATCCCTCCATGATTGTTGTGAAAGAAAAATTTAAAGAAGAATTCATCCTTATTATGACTAAGCGGTAAATCATCTTTCCGGCGTGCCATAAAATTTTTAAATAGTTCAAGATACCATGGTGACAACTTTTCCAAACAATTCAACGACGATTGCAAAAATTACGTGATCTTCAACCTTAGATGTCACCGTCATGATCTTTCCATTGGCATAACTCTTTTGATGATCTTAGTACATTTATCTCCTCCAGAATAAACTATGAACTTGATTGAGAAAATTCCTCTAGTACCGTCTCTCATAATTTATCAAGGTTGGGTATAACTGATTTTCTAAAAACCTCAAACTCGTATCAGTTTTCACTCTAATCGATAAGAGTTCCACCTATAAGCATCCGATAATTTATAAAGTCCAAATCTTGTTCTATCTTATGTGCTTCCAAGATTTTATTGCAATTTTGAGGTGTTTATCCGAACAATTTCTCTTGTCATCATTATTGAGTTCAAGTCTAAAGAACAACCTTTACCATTATCATCATCTTCCAGTCTTTCAAAGCCATATAAGGTACAAGACCTCTGTACTTCCTACTCAAGCGTCAGTCATAACATTGACTTTACCCGGATGTTAAACTCAAATAAATTGAAAGTCTTCAAGGAACTCCATCTAACTTTGATGCCTCAAATTTTGATCTTTTTGTGTGAATAAATACTTCACATTTTTATACTCCACAACGATCTCAATTTATTCTTTATATAATAATGATACTAAGACTTTCGAGCAATTACTAATGCTACTAACTCCAAATCATATGTCATGTAATTTCTTTCATGTGATTTTAGGTGTCTCAAACCAAATGCTATTACTCCTTCAACTTAAGCTATTGCATGACTAAATAATTCTTTGGAAATATCTCAATACATCGTGTACACTATGTCTTGGGTTCCTAAAAATAACTCTTCACAATCATTTATTCTAAACAAACTTTATTCATCTATGCTTTAAATGAACCACCGATTTAGCCAGGTGAGAGAAATCTTGAATAAATCTTCTATAATAATCGGCAAATCCTAAGGAACCTCGAATTTCTCTTTAAATATAGATTTTTGTTGAAACACCTTAGTTGGATCAATCAACATGCCTCAAAGATTCATCTTTAGAATTCACACTCACTCGCCTACAAATATAATAGGTTCTATCCTAAGTCTTTGAGAATTTTGTTCAATTTTACTCGTGCTCTTCCTCCGATAATGAATACTCCAAAATGTCTTCAATAATCACCACAATAAATTTGTCCAAGTATGGCATAAAAATTCTATTTATTAGACTCATAAATATCACCTCAAGCTTGTAATTACCGTATCAAGTTTAGATTGTTGTCTTCAGTATATCATCCTTATTTGACTCGCAATTAATGATAATCGGATCAGATGTCAATCTCAAGGTAGCATCTCCAAACTCTTAGTTAATTGAATTAGTCATCGGTTCTCGAAGGTGGCTTGGGTTCTTTTATCATAATTGTGTCGAGTAGTCTAATTGGTTGTTGGATACATAATCTCAATGGCCCACCCATCATTCAAGTGAATAGATTCGGTGTGTTCTATGGCAATGTATTTAATCTTATAAATCTCATTTTCACTAATTTAAGCAGCTTAACTTTTAATTTCACAAGCTTGGTAGGCATAGTGTTGGACATTGATATGGATATTAGTTAAAGTCATGCAACCTAAGAGATGGATTTACTATGCAGTTTAGATGTACTCTCAATAATCCATGGTAAAAAATCATAACCGAAAGGTGAATAAATCTGTGTCTAACGGTTCAACATATAGACGAACGAAGAGATATTACAAGAACAATACATCAAATATTATTGGATGGATTCTCGAGTCTTTTTAGAAGGATTCTCATGATTGAAATTAATTGACTACAATTAAACCTCAAGAAAGCATGTTTAAACGATTGGTAACCAAACTAGATATTTTGCTCTGAAGTTACGTCGACCAAACGTGCTTCAATTCAAACCATCAAGTCTACTCTCCTGATAAGGTTTCAAGAGTAATCAACTCACAAGATTACTCTCGTAATAGAGTAATCCATCAGGGCCTGAAGGAAAAACAATGATCATCACAAGAATTCGAAAGTGATCAAAACAAATGATTACAAGGGTACCTGGTTCAAGAAGAGAAGAGGTCTCAAGAATTTAGGTAAATGTCCTCCTAACATGGTTGTGTCCCTAGGTTCAAGAGGTAGCTCCAACGATAAGGCACATGCGCTAGATATGAAATAATGTGAAGCACCAAAATTAAATAACACATGTACCAAAGAATGATAAAGCGTAAGAATACCTTCAGTCATGGAAGGTCCCTCCTCCTCTTCTTCGTGTAGAGCAAAAACCTTTCTAATTTCTCTGACGGGTTGTACCGGCATTCCCGGTTGTTTGAATTGATTTCTCCCTGATTCTGGAGTTCAGGCGTAAAGGGATCCTCCTTGGTGTTCTATCCCAAGAGTCCTTGGACAGTCCCTCTTAACGTGACCTGGTTGTTGGCATCTATAACAAATAATATGGGAGTTTGGTCGAGAGCTTGCATTGGGCCCTTGTTAGTTTTGTTGTTGGGGTCTGCAGTATGGCTTTTGCGAACTTCCTCCATGATTAATCATTTGGGTCCCTCCGCAGATGGGTCCTCCCTTTTGTTGGTTCCAGATCCTTCGTGAATCTACCGACTCAACCTTGTCCATTAGGGCCACTTGCACCACTTGAGAAAAGGTCGGGAATTGCATGAAATCAATCTTTCCTCGTATAGATGGCTCTAGGCCCCATTTGATGCATCTCAATTTTGATTCCTCATCAGGGATTAGGACTGCAGCATGTCGAGCGAGTTCTTCAAACCGACTGACGTATTGAGACACACTCATCGTTCCTTGTTTCAAGTCAAGGAATTCTCGTATCCTAACTTGTTTGTCGGTGGCTGTGACATATTTGTCCAAGAAAAGTTTCTCGAATTGCTTCCAAGTAAGGGTGGACATGTTTTCGTTGTCCTTCTCCATGGACCACCAATGATCCGCTTCTTCCTCAAGTTGATAGACGGCTAGAGAAATCTTATCACCGTCGTTCTGGATATCCATTGTATCTAGCATTTTCTTGATCATTCTTATCCAGTTCTCCGCCACTCGCGGCTCAGCTTCCCCCTAAACACTGGCGCCCTTTGCTTTTGAAATTCAGACAGAAGCCAGGCTCGATCCTGTTGGATTCGAATGGGCATAGGGTTTAACGATGTGGCCAATTACCTTAGGATTTGTGTTAACCCTTGCACTCCTGCATTTTGGTTGGGTTCGGCCTCTCGGTTGAAGCTTCTCCTTCCTCTTCTAGCCATTGATCTTGGTCAGAATCTGATTAAAGGTTATGGTATCATATAAGTACGACATTTTCAAGAGAGTATCAGGTTTATTCTTATTTAGCATAAGGTTTGTTTCCAACAACGTCGTTTGAAAATGGAAGACATCCTACGAGACATAATTAAATAGGCTTAATTTATTTACTAAGTCTTTTCTTTGTTCATAACTTATGCTTATATTATAAAATATAGACTTAAAACAGAGTTTTTGCTCAATGGTCGCAAGGTTTCTCCATAACTCAGGTCTCTAAGGTTCACTAAACCTACGCTCTGATACTAAATTGTGACACCCCAAAAATTCGATTCGTCAAGACACGTAATTTATTATTTATCATAAGATAGTAATATTCTAATTTTCACATCCTATTTAAAGATTACATTACATTCCCATAATATTTTAAAGAAATTACAAAAAAATAGAAATTCTTCGGATGCCGCCTTTTCAAGTGAGCCACGACTCTATGTATTCTTTGGCGGGATCTTCGGTCATCGTCTCTTCTTCAAATCTTGGCATGAAATGCCATGAGCTGCAAAGCCCAGAAAAAAATCCCCAAACCCAACATTTCTAAAACATAATACATAACGATAACATATAATAAAGTATGATATGCACAATGATAAAACTCTGATTCCTGACAATGATTCTTTTACGTGAAAGGATCACACACTCAACCACACATCCTATGACTTCTGAAACATAACACACAGAGAGCCACAATTCGGTCCCCCATTGGCGGTCATCATGACTCATAATGGGTTAAATACTCACTGGTTCATGCGAGCCCCCGGCTTGAATCGATCTTAAGACCCGCCTTGTCATACCATGAACCATAGCAAGTGACATACTCTACTAGTTCATGAATGCCCCAAGGGCGGCAGGGTACAACCAGGCTAAGAATTCAAACTCAGTTCATTACCGACCTTGCCCCAGAACCTCCTCCCTCACGAGTCCTGACGAGTCTATTGTTAAATTCATAAGTCTGACCAGGTGCACTATAGCAACAAATGTACCCATCAAAAGGTTACAACATGGAAGGAAAACCATCCACTCCATCACAAGATCATATCCAAGTCACAAACCATGTAAACTTATCCAACACAACAATCTTTCATCAAAAGCCAAACCTAGCCAAGCTAGATACAAGGTGTACACCCTCACCCAACACCTAGGCCATGCATAAGAGATGTTACAACACAAGACTAAGATCATAAAACTCATTCATACCCATGGATAATATTAAAAAGAAACAAACATGCCATAAGAGTAGGTAAGGGCTTAAACACAACTTTTTCCAACAAAGTACAGAATCTCAAAATCTTCCACAGAGCTTTAAAACTACTGTAAAAATACTAAACCTTACTAGAAGATTTTGAAAATTTACAGAGAGTGATATGATTGTGTTATCTAAACATTTTATGAAGGAACCGAGAACTGGTTGTGAATAGAAAGTAGCTTAATAATTCATGGCACGGAATCTTTTGAAAAAGAGGTCTGTTTGGGAAAAATGGGATATCTCAAACTATATTAATCCAAAATGAGTTCTGTAAAAAGGGGGTGAAACTAGACCCATAGACCTGTCTTTGGATAGTTTGCTCATCTCAAGGGAATATTTCTAGAATAATTTACAAGGGTTCAAAATCGGGTGTTTTTCTGCCTCACAGTCACAGAAACTTCAAGAATGGCATAGTAGTTCAAAAATATAATTTGGGGTCCAACAAAAAAGCACACACGCTCAAGACATCCTAAAGAGGCTCTTTTTGAAACATATTTTAATTTGGAGAAAGTTTGGTTCCCACCAAATTTCTTGTAGTAGCTTAAAAATAACATTGTTTTGAGGTTTTCATCACGACAACACATAAACATCAACTTATCCTATTTTAACACATGCAAGGCATATCCAAATGCATCATAACAACATAACATGTTCATAGTAAGGTTCCAAGCATTTCTTACATTATTTTTTCTTTGTCTTTTGTCCTTACAAAGTTTTCCTAAAACAAAGTTTTCCTAAAACAAAGTTCTATACATCCTTTCCTTGTTTCCATGGTCCATCTTCATTTTTGTCCATTTTTGTCCATGTTTCCTTTATCTTAGAGAGGATTAGAGATAAGATGATGATATTAGGAGAGGAATAGAGAGTTTAAGAAGTTTCTTATTTGGTTGTTCTTGATCAATAGATGTTAGGACTTAACTTTAATTTCTTTTCTCTTTTCCTTCTTCTTCTTCCTTCTTCTTTCTACTTCTTCTTCTTCTTTCTTTCTTCTTCTTTTCTCCTTATTCCTTGTTTGGCCAAAATTCTAGAGAGAGGGGAGAGAGTGGAGAAATGCTTTAAAAGAGTGGGAGAAGTGTTCTATTTATAGGCTAGAAGTTGAGTGTAGGAGTTGCCAAAATGATTTCAAGTCTTTCTTTTTTTTTATTTCTTTAATTGTCTTTCAATTGTCATTTTATTCTATTCATGATGGCTATGATGACAATTTTGGCAAGAAAGTCTTCCAAAGAGGACAAGATGACATGGGGAAAATAATTGTTTGATTTGGGAGATTATGAGAGTTCAAATCAAAATGATGAGAAAATGGGATTTCTAGAAAAAAGAAAATTACTATTCTTTCTTTGACAAGTTTTCAGCCCTAATTTAGTTACTTCATGTATTCTTCTCCTCCTGGTGTATATTTATGTGTATAAATATCTTCTACAATTAATTAATTAAGAAGAGAAAGGGGAGTGTTAGAATTGGATTGCTTGAGGTTAATTATATAATTATGGTTGATGTTTGAGGTTAAAATAATTCTAAATAATTATTAATACAATAATCAAATTAATTAAACTAAAATAACTAACTAATTAAAAAGTTTCTGAAATATATTTAATAATAAAATAAGCTTAATAAGGTTATTGTTATTAATATCATTATTAATGTTATTAAAATTTAATAAAACAAGAAGAATTAGTAAAAAGGAATTAGAAATCAGTTGTAAGCAGCTGTATCAGGATTTGTTTGAATTAGGAAGTCAGTTGAATCCTTCCTTTTTGGATGGGCATCGGTTTTGCAAGATAAGGATTGTGGAGGGATCTGTGGGATTTACCCCACCAAATTTGCTCCCATTCTCTCTTATATTGATCCTTTCCTCCACAGAAACCTCACATTCTCGAATCCTCTCTCTGTATTCTCTCTCTCACCCGATCTCCCTTTATTCTTCACACACCACC
>JAUTBS010456430.1:0-15004 GCA_032361285.1 Aequorea victoria | reverse complement strand
CATGCTTAATTATGGTGAATGTTACTAAGTGTGATGGGTTGAGTACCCATCCTCAGGTTTCGTGCCCGGTGCTCGGGGCGGGGCTTGACATACACTGTAGTGTTGATTTCCAGAATGGACCCGCTCAAATATCTATTAAAAAAACTTCCATTGACAGGAAGATTGGCCCGATGGTTATTGCTATTGGCCGAGTTCGAATTGCACTACAAGACCAATAAATCAGTAAAAGGACGAGCCGTAACAGAATTCTTAGCTGATCAGCCAGTTGAGGGACAAGAAGACTCAGATTTTTAGTTTCCCGATGAAGACATGTTGAAAGTTGAGAATGAGCTATGGATGTTATATTTTGACGGTGCCTCCAACCAATACTGTTATGGGATCGGAATACTGCTAGTCACTCTAGATGATTCGCATGTTTCGTTAGTCTATAAACTAAACTTTGAGGTCACCAACAATCAAGTCGAATATGAAGTGTCTATCATCAGGGAAGCTGGCTTAGAATTGAAAGCAAGGAAATTAGAAGTAATTGGTGATTCCGCCTTGGTAGTCTCCCTAGCCAGCGAGAAATGAAAAGTTAAGGAGGAAAAAACTAATACCGTACTACCAGGAACTCGACCGACTTATTCTCAATTTTGAGAAAGTCATTTTCATCAATGTACCCCGGTTTAAGAATAAATTTGTTGATGCCATTGCCATTCTTGCCTCTATGATTGACATACCCACAAAGGTCAAAATGAGGCATTTAGTGATTGAACAGAGGAGTATGAGAGCATACAAAGTTGCAGTCTTAAAGCAAGAAATAGGAGATGGTATGCCATGGTTCCACGACATCTGAAACTTTATTGAGAAGCAAAAATATTCGGAAGACGCCATTGAAAAGGACAAGAGAGCTATGAGAAGATTAGCAGCTCAATTCATCATCTGTGGTGAAAAGCTGTACAAACGGGTTTATCGGGGGTGAACAAGTTTTGTGTAATCGACGAGGAAGGTTAAGAAATTGTGAAAGAAGTACACGAAGGAGTCTGCGGGCCTCACATGAATGGGATGATGCTGGCCAAAAAGATTTTGCGACAAGGCTATTTCTAGATGACAATGGGGATGGACTGTGTCAGGTTCATCAAAACATGCCATAAATGCCAAATCTATGCAAATCTGGTACATCTTCTACCACCAGAATTATACAGTATGACATCCCCTTGGCCTTTTCTAGTTTGGAAAATAGACATCATTGGCAAAGTCATGCCGAGAGTTTTGAACAGACATGAATTCATCTTAGTAGTCGTCGACTATTTCACTAAATGGGTCGAGGTTGCTTCCTTTTTAGTCCTCAAAACTTCTCACGTGACCAAGTTTATCAAGCATAACATCATCTTCCAATATGGTGTTCCTCATGAAATTATATCAGATAATAGATCTCCCTTCCAATGGGAAGTACTAGGTTTGCTGAGAAAATACAAAATCACCGCGCACAAGTCATTCCTGTACAGATCGCAGACCAACAGAGCAGTCGAGGCGGCCAATAAGAACATCAAGAGAATCCTGCAAAGGAGGATAAAGGTCAGTAATGATTGGCTAAAAAAAATTCCATTTTCCCTTTGGGGATACAGGATGTCAATCCGAGCCTCGATAAGAGTCAACCCCTATTATCTAGTATATGTGATGGAAAATGTTCTACCTGTAGAACTAGAGGTTCTTTCTCTATGAGTAATAGCAGAATGCAGTATACCAGAAGCAGAATGACAGAGGAATCGTTCTGAGCACTTGCTTTTGTTTGACGAAAGAAGACCGAGGGCGCTCTTTTATGTTCAAGGCTATCAGAAAAGGGTAGTCAGGGCATTTAACAAAAGGGTCAAAATCTGAAATCTCAAAGAAAGGGACCTCATGCTCAAAGAAATTTGAGCCCCTATCTTTGATCCAAGAGGGAAATTCAAGCCAAATTGGGTTGGGCCATATATAATCAAAGCCATTATGACGAGAGGAGACATTATTATTATGGACCTAGATGAAAATACTTTTAATACCCCAACCAATTTGCACCAACTCAAAAACTACTACCCTTAAAAAATACATGAAGATAAGAGAGGCTCGTCGGGCTAAAAACTGATGAAACAAACAACCCAGGTAAAAGTAAGAGCAGCCCGCAAGATAAAAAACCCAAAAGGACAGCTTTGGTAAAAATAAGGGTATCAAAAAAGGAGAGTGTTAAAACCCGAGTGGAAACTAGACTGGAACTACGTTGTGGCTTGATTCTTTTTCTTTGGGATACGTAGACAACTTCAGTTTGAAGTTTGGCGCAAACCTATACATAAATAAATCTCTCCTAAAAAAGAAAAGGAGAAACACAACATACCCAAGTACTTGATCTTTCAAAACCCTATATCTGATTATGATTCAAATGTAAAGATCTCTTTAAAATTCTTTGATTAATTTTCATTATATGGCAAAAATAAATATCAAACAAACAAAGTGAGAAGATCAAAGATCTGAAAAAAGAGAAATTTTCATTACTTAGCTTTAACGAATAAAAGTTTATACATGAAAAGGGAAAAATGCAAATCATAAGGCTTTTTCTAAACAAAAAAAGAAGAGAGAAAATATACATAATAATAAAAGTGTAGCAGAAACAATCAGATTAAATCTTCTTTCTTCACATCGTTGTCTTCTTCCCACTCTACATCTTCTTTCCCATCCATGTGGATTACCTATTACCCATTAGAAAGGCATCAGTCAAGAATCTCCCAAGTCAATCACCTTTTGGGATGACCAAAACTACAGATAACGCACCATAAAAGGAGTATAATGAGAAGAAGTGGTCATGTGAACCGCTGCCGTAGGGCACGTCTGAGCACGACCTAGCTAATGCAGAATGCGAGAGGAAAAATAGAAAGTAGTCAGCTTCAGGCCTACGAGCAAGATGCTGGGATGCTCCATGGTTGAAACCGTCGCTACAAGAATAGTCCACCAGGGACAATGCTAGCAGATGTTTTCGCCAGTCTAAGCGTCAAAGAAATCTCACCACTCAGCCATGGTGATGTAAGGGTAGCAAACCCCTCTTTGCAGAAAGGCTCTCGGAGCATAGACTCCAGCCAGCGAATACTCCAGAATGTTCACCTTCTCTATCAACTAGATCTGAGAGAAAATATAGAAAAATGAGAGTAGAGTAGAAAAATTGAGAGAAATATGAGAAAATGAGAGTTGAGTAGAAAAATAAAAAATGCAAAAAAAAAAAAAAGATAGCTGGGTGGAAAAATTGAAAAAAATATAAAACTAGAGTTTTGAGAGAAACCTGGAGGAGCAGGGGACTGCCCGCAAAAGTAAAAGAGACACCGAATTGCAGAACGTCTAAATCGATCAGTTTCTTGACCAAGATTAGTGGTACAAAATTCTTCCCCTCCCTTCTTTGAGAGACTACATGTATTAAGGTAGTGCTGACATCGTCATCTCCCAGGGAGAAAAAGAAATTTGTCAAAAGGCAGATGCACAAAGAATAGCGACGACAAGACTGTAGAAGAAAATCAGAAAGAGAGCCGGCAGGACAGAAATGGCTCACCAAACAGGATATGTCGAGAACCCCTCCATGCAGAACAAGGGAAGCTTCACTACCTCGCAATCCGCATAAATCCCTCAAGAGTTTCTTTGGGCTTGCAAGAGATGTGGGAATCAAAATCCTCTCTCAAGGGAAGAGATGCAGGATAGCTTCGAACTCTTTAATGGTCTGGCATAGCTCTTCGTCTCCAAGTCTGAAAGTATGAGCCATTGAATCCCATAACCGAGTAGATGCCTTCAAAAAGTTTCAGTCCATCCTCACGGCCCTCAAATAGAAAAGAGTGTTCAAACTAAAATTCACAAAGTTTGTTTGTTCGATCTTAGTGAACTTATCAGTCCAGTAGGAAAGGTAATTTTGAGCGAAAGAGGTCATTTTATAGAACAAGAGTTGGACACTAAAAGGAGGTTGGGCACCCCTTTATATAGGAGATCTGGGAGACCTGCACATGGCGTACGCCACCTCATGAAAACACCAAGTAGCGCACCACTTTTGTTGGAAAAAAGAGCAATTTTGTTCCCATTCCCTACTCCAAGTCTGAGTTGTCACCACTAATGCTTGCAGTCTACAGGTGGTAGCATAGCCGTTTCAGTCCATGCCTTACTATCTACTATCATTCATGCATGTACATTCGTATAAATATAAAAATACAATAAAATTCCAAAAAAGAGCAAGCAATTCCTCTATATAAATAACTCATGTACATTGCTATCATGTAAATAAATCTTTGTATTTTCTTATACATAATAATTCTTGTAAATACCCTGTAAATAATTCGTGTACATAACCCCGATATATAGCATCCATGTACATAAGTAATATATACAATATGCGATCCATGTAAATAAAGTACAATCTATGTATATAAATAAATTAAATATCCGTGTACAGAGAAAAAGGAGAAAAAGAACGATTCATGTATAAAAATAACCAAGCATCCATACAAAAAAATACCAAAAAAGGGAAGAAGAAAAGGAAAAAGAGAAAAATAAAAAATCCCATCTTAGGAAGCATTGAGACGCAACCTAAGTTGGACCAAGAATAAAGTTCAATAAATCTAGAAAATCGTAAAAACGCTTATCTAATCATCATAAAAATAGAAAATTCCCTTCTAGGAAGCGTTGAGACGCAACCTAAGTTGGACCAAGAATAAAAATTTAATGCACCTAAGAAAGTATGCGAACGTTTACTTAGTGACCAAGAAAATAAAAAATCTCCTCTTAAAAAGGGTTGAGACGCAACCTTAAGTTGGCCAAATGATAGAAAAGTCAATAAATCTAAGAAGGCGTGAAAATACTTACTTAGTGACTAAAAATTAAAAAATTACCTCTTAAAAAGTGTTGATACGCAACCTAAGTGAGATCAATAGAAAAGCATGAAAACGTTTATCTAGTGACGAAAACTTAAGAATTCACCACTTTAGGTAGCGTGAAGCGCTACCTAATTTGGGCCAAAATAAAGAATAAAAAAATTTAATAAAACTAAAAAAAGGTGCAAACGTTTACTTAGTGAAGAAAATTGAAAATTTATCACGTTAGGTAATAGAAATCGCAACCTAACTTGGGCAAAAAGAAGTCAATAAACCTAAAAAAGCATGAAAACGTTTATTTAGTGACCAAAAATTAAAAATTCACCACCTCAGGTAGCGTGAAGCGCAACCTAATTTGAAAAAAAAAAGTCAATAAACTTATAAAAGCGTGAAAATGCTCACCTAGTAAAATAAAATAAAATTTTTTGCTAAAAAGCATAAAAATATTTATCTTAGGACAAAAGGTCATTAATTTTCTCTTAGAAAAATATACGACACAACCTAAGTTGGTCGGGAAGAAGGGGTGTATACCCAACTCGAGAAACATGGAACGAAACCTAGGATGGTCGAAACACAGTAGCCTACCTATCCCGGGAAGGAATGCGAAATGTAACCTAAGTTAGGCAGGCCGAAGGGAAGTCTATCCACCTCGGGACGCGTTGATACGCAACCCAAGTTTGAATTAATCAAATCAAGAAAATTCCTCTAGTAAAATGTAAAAACTTTTATCTAGGGATAAAAGGTCATTAATTCCCTCTCAGAAAAATGTACAACACAACTTAAGTTGGTCGGGACGAACGGGTGTCTACCCAACTTGGAAAAATTAAAACATAACCTAGGATGGCCGGGACACAATAGCCTACCCATCCCGGGTGGGAGTGCAAAACGTAACCTAAGTTAGGCAAGCCGAAGGGAAGTCTATCCACCTCAAGATGCGTTGATACGCAATCCAAGTTTGAATTAAAAAAAATTATAGAAAAATGTGAAAACATTTATCTAGGGACAAAAAGGTCATTAATTCTTTCTCGAGAAAATGTACGACACAACCTAAGTTGGTCGAGACGAACGGGTGTTTACCCAACTCGGAAAGCGTGAAACGCAACATAGGATGACCAGAGCCGAAAGTAGCTCACCCATCCCGGGCAGGAGTACGAAATGTAAACTAAATTAGGCAGGCTAAAGGGAAGCCTATCCACCTCGGGACGAGTTGATACGCAACCCAACTTTGAATTAATAAAATAACAAAAATTCTCTTAAAAAATATGAAAATGTTTATCTAGGGATAAAAGGTCATTAATTCTCTCTCGAAAAAATGTACGACACAACCTAAGTTGGTGGGGACGAACGGGTGTCTACCCAACTCGGGAAACGTATAACGCAACCTAGGATTTCCAGAACACACCTACCCATCCAGGGAGGGAGTGTGAAACGTAACCTAAGTTAGGTAGGCCGAAGGGAAGCCTATCCAACTGAGGATGTGTTGATACACAACCCAAGTTTGAATTAATAATAAAAAGATAAATAAAAAAAATAATAAAAAATTCTCATAAAAACGTGAAAATGTTTATCTAGGGATAAAAGGTTATTAATTCTCTCAAAAAAACGTACAACACAACCTAAGTTGGTCGGGACGAACGGGTGTTTAACCAACTCGAAAAGTGTGAAATGCAACCTAGGATGACCAGAGCCGAAAGTAGCTCACCCATCCCGGGCAGGAGTACGAAACGTAAACTAAATTAGGCAGGCTAAAGGGAAGCCTATCCACATCGGGATAAGTTGATACGCAACCAAAGTTTGAATTAATAAAATAACAAATATTCTCTTAGAAAAATGTGAAAATATTTATCTAATGATAAAAGGTCATTAATTCTCTCTCAGAAAAATGTACGACACAACCTAACTTGATCGGGACAAACGGGTGTCTACCCAACTCGGAAAACGTATAACGCAACCTAGGATTTCCGAAACATAGTAGCCTACCCATCCCGGGCGGGAGTGTGAAACGTAACCTAAGTTAGGTAGGTCGAAGGAAAGCCTATCCAACTGAGGACGTGTTGATATACAACCCAAGTTTGAATTAATAAAAAATAAAAAATAAAAAAAAGAATAAAAAATTCTCATAAAAATGTGAAAATGTTTATCTAGGGATAAAAGGTTATTAATTCTCTCTCAGAAAAACGTACGACACAACCTAAGTTGGTCGGGATGAATGAGTGTTTACCCAACTCAGAAATCGTGAAATGCAACCTAGGATGACCAGAGCCAAAAATAGCTCATCCATCCCTCGGGACGCGTTGATACGCAACCCAAGTTTGAATTAGGCAGATAATAAAAATTCTCTTAGAAAAATGTAAAAATGTTTATCTAGGGATAAAAGGTCATTAATTCTCTCTGAGGAAAACATACGACACAACCAAACTTGGTCAGAACGAACGGGTGTCTACCCAACTTGGGAAACGTGGAACGCAACCTAGGATTGCTGGGACACAATAGCCTACCCATTCCGGGCGAGAATGTGAAATGTAACCTAAGTTAGGCAAGCCGAAGAGAAGGCTATCCACCTCAGAATGCGTTGATACGCAACCCAAGTTTGAATTAATAATATAAAAAAAAACCTCTTAAAAAATGTGAAAACGTTTATCTAATGACAAAAGGTCATTAATTCTCTCTCAAAAAAATATACGACACAACCTAAGTTAGTCGGGACGAACGGGTATTTACCCAACTCGGGAAGCGTGGAAAGCAACCTTGGATGACTAGAGCCGAAAATAGCTCACACATTATTCGGAGGGAGTGCAAAACGTAACCTAAGTTAGGCAGGCCGAACGGAAGTCTATCCACCTCGGGACGCGTTGATACACAACTCAAGTTTGAATTAATCAAATAAAAAAAATCCTAGAAAAATGTAAAAATGTTTATTTAGGGACAAAAGGTCATTAATTCCCTCTCAGGAAAACGTACGACACTACGGAAGTTGGTCGGGACGAACGAGTGTCTACCCAACTCGAAAAACGTGAAACACAACCTAGGATTTCTGGAACACAGTAGCCTACCCATCCTGGGCAGGAGTGTGAGACGTAACCTAAATTAGGCAAGCCGAAGGGAAGCCTATCCAACTCAAAATGTGTTGATACGCAACTCAAGTTTGAATTAATAATAAAAAGATAAATAAACATAATAATAAAAAAATTCTCATAGAAAAACGTGAAAATTTTTATCTATGGACAAAAGGTTATCAATTCCCTCTAGGGAAAACGTACGACACAACCTAAGTTGGTCGGGACGAACAAGTGTTTACCCAACTCGAAGAGTGTGGAACACGACCTAGGATGACCAGAGCCAAAAGTAGCTCACACATCAGTGGGCGAGAGTGAAAAACGTAACCAAAGTTAGGCAGGCCGAAGAGAAGCTTATCTACCTCAGGACACGTTGATACGCAACCCAAGTTTGAATTAATAATAAAAAATAAATAATAAAAAAATTAGAAAAATGTAAAAATATTTATCTAGGGTTAAAAGGTCACTAATTTCCTCTCGAAAAACATGAAACCCAACCTAAGTTGGTCAGGTAAGAGCACCCCCACCCAACTCAGGAAGCATGGAACGCAACCTAGGATGGCCAGGGAAAGTCTACACAACCTGATCGGGAGTGTGAAGTGTAACCTAATTCAGGGAGGGCGAAGAGAAGCATGGCCACCTCAAAAAACATTGACACGTGACCCAAGTATGGATTAATAACAAACCCTAGAGAAACGTAAAAATGTTTGTCAAAGGAAAAATAAAAAGATAATAAAAAGCCACATAAAAATAGAATAAAAAATACACGGTTCAACCTAATCATGCAAATTAGTTCTTTATCGGTCCCTCTCACGACCTAAAATTGAGTATTTGGGTCCATCTGATGACTTAAAACAGAGTACATTGGGTCCGTCTCATGACCTAAAACTTAGCAAATTAGTCCGTTTATGACTTTAACTGTTCGATCCAAATAAAGCGGTTAAGGTCTCATGAGGAGAGTTGAATGGCAGTAAAACCGTTAAATATATGAAGTGTGGTACAACCACTAAAATCCAGAACTTTTGAATGGCAGTAGAACTGCTACATGTTTCAACGATGATACAACAACTAGCCTTTGTCGTCGTGATCCCAAAGCTAATCGTCACCTAACTCGGTCCATTCATGACCTTAAAAGGATAAATCGGCCCGATTGAGACCCTAAAAATACTAAATTGGACCACTCATGACCTTAAAAAAATAAATCAATCCACTCATGAATTTAAAAGAATAAATCGGTCTGGTCTGGACCTTAAAAATGCTAAATTAGTCTACTCATGAACTTAAAAAGATAAATCGATCCACTCATGATCTTAAAAGGATAAACTGGTCCGGTCGGGACCTTAAAAGTGCTAAATTAATCCATTCATGACTTTAAAAGGATAAATTGGTCTGGTTGGGACCTTAAAAATGCTAAATCGATCTACTCATGACCTTAAAAGGATAACAGGCGGTCCTACATGATCTTAAACTGAATAAAATGTGGTCCTTCATAACTTTAAAATGGTTAGCTTTTGTTTTCGGCCCCCGCAACCTTAAAATGTTTTCTTTCATAGCTTTGTGGGGTAACCACTAGATTTTAACCTTAGTTTCCTTTGCATCATTTGCATTGTCCCCATGAATTATGTTGGTCTGATCCTCTCAAATAGGGTATGTAGGCAGTTTGATGTAAACTCAAGCATAACCGTTTTGCTTTGGTTTTTTTGTTTTTCAGCCTAAGAACGGTTTAATCAAAAGGGACTGTCTATGAGACTTTGACATTAACTCACCCCACGTGTTGCGGTGAAAGTTTTGTCAAAGAGGGACAACTATAAACACCCCAATTTTGACTAACTCGCTCATAGGCTTATTTAGTTTGCTTCCAATGATGAGTGCATGTGTAAGCCGCATCGAAGAAAATTCTATGCAATTCCGAGAGTCCAAGAAATACGCTAAAACACCTATAATACCAAAAATAGTTCTCAGTGCAGCCTTCCAACCAGGCGCGCACCACCTTCAAGTGGCGCATGCCACCTTCCTCCAAAAGCTTGAAACCACCTTCAAGTGCCCTAAGCCACTTCTCTCCAACCTGGCGCACACTAGTCTTTTTCTGTACTCCTGGCCACGCTAAGGCAAGGTGCCCTAAGCCACCTTAACCTGGCGCGCGCAATCTCCACCAGGCGCGCACCACCTTTGAGAAGAAGCGTCTGCCCTTTTGCAGCTTCCTCGCTTGAAATCTATAAATAGGACTCCCCCCCTCTGTTTTAGGAGAGATAACATATAAGTGCCGAATCTCTGTCAAATTAAAAACCCAAAATAAATAAGCTATCAAAGTTCTATTGGATTTGTGATTTGACATCAAACTGGACTAATAATTGAACCAACTTAATACACAAACCCATACACCAGACCGATTCTGAGGATTCAAAGGCTGCACAGAAGGCTTCCCGAGATAGGACGCATCGCTTTTGAGAGAGCTACCGGATAGCTTGAAACTTGCTCTTTTGTCCGGGATATATAGTAAACCTTCAATTTTTATATATTTTTCATCTTAGTTTCTTTTTAATCGGTAAAAGGGGAGAAAGAGGTCGTTGGTCCCATTCTCCCTACTCTGTTTTCATTTTATGTTTAAGTATATTTTCTTTCTTCTTAGAAAAACATGTTAAGTCGCATCTTAGCCTTCTTAAAGTATATAGAAAATGCATGAAACGTAGAATTTGAACTATGTGTTGAAAATCCAATGTGAATTGCCTTGTGTTCTTTCTTTTCTCCGTATATAAAAATATATTTTCACACCAGCACAATGTTTCCCCAAAATAGTATCCCTTTTGGCCCTAAAGTGTTGTGCTCACTTTGCTATAGTGACGCACGCCACTTTCAGAAAGGCCAAAAGTGGCGTGCGCCACATTCATGTGGCATACGCCAGGTCAAGACGTGGCGTGCGCCACCTCTGTTAAAATCAGTGGCTCTCCAGTAGTTTTATTCTTCCAAGTATGAAACACTTTTACACACAAATACACTATTTTCTTAAAATAGTAGCCCATTTTGGTCCTTTTAATGTCAAGCTCACTCTGTTCTAGTGATGTGCGGCACTCCCAGAGTATCCAAATGTGGCGTGCACCATGTCCCGTGGCGTGTGCCAGCTTAAAAGGTGGTGTGCGCCACCTCTGTAAAAACCAGTGACTTTCTAGCAGCTTTCTGTATCTTTTATATTTAGCAGCATGCGTCTTCTATGTATAACTGCACTAATATATTGTTATTTCTCCATTTGACATGTAAATAAGTGTAAGTGTTCCTAGAAAACCTTAGTTTTAGGTTAAGTTTTATTTTCTTATTTTATTTTGCATGATCTCTCTTCAACCCCCGTGCTGTATATGTTACTTTTGATAAATTTAAGACAAGAACAAAAGAAATGGTTAAGTAAAGGCCGGTTTTTGAATCAGACGAGAGGGGTGTTAGCTCCAAGGTTTAACGAATCAATTTATTGATTTTAATGATAACAAACAAAATTTTTAAAATGTTAAAAAGGAATGTTTTATAAACTCAAAATTTTAAGAAAAACATATAAATAATTTAAATGATTTCAAACACTGTATTAACAAGTTAAACATGGTCTATTATGTTAATCATAATTATTGTTTATATCTTGTCATATATTCTTTAACTAATCGTCAAAAATATTTTAAACGATTATTTAATGGGTTAACACCAATGATTGGGGTTAACTTTGTATTTGATATTGTTTGAAGTGATTTTAGGTATTAAAACAAGTGTTCAAATATTTTTAACATCATTAAAACTATTTCCAAATAGAGCCTTATCACAGAAAGCAAAACAAAGCATTTTACAAACCCATGAGTCGACCAACATCCCTAAATGAGTCAACCCAATCACAAAAGCTCTCTGTACTTTTAACAGACGTAGCAATGAGTCAATCCAACTCCATCTATGAGTCGACCCACACAAGTTAGCTATCTGTATCTCTAATAGGTGTAGTCATGAGTCGACCCAAACTTCTCATGAGTCGACCCAAATAAGCTAGCTCTCTGTATATCTCTAACAGGCGTAGCCATGAGTCGACCCAAACTCTCTATGAGTCGACACAAATTAGTTAAGTCTTAATAGTTATTAGTCGACCCAAGTCCAAAGCTAAGCACATGAGCCAATACAAGTCAGCTCAGACATCGACTCAAGGCACTATATGATATAATGAGTTGACCCGCTTTATTCATGAGTTGACCCAATTCCACCATCCCTCACAGGAACCAACTATGAGTCGACCCAAGCAACCTAGGAGTCAACCCAAGTGTACATGAGCTGATATAAAGTCAGTTTTGTTCGACCCATTGCCAACATCCCTCACAGGAACCATCTATGAGTCGACCCAATGTTCTTGTGAGTCAACCCAAGTGTAATGAGCTGATACAGAAGCAATATCAGTCGATCCAAAACATCAAGTCTACACAGGGACTCTCATGAGTTAACCCACTGGAGTTGTCTGTCAAACAATAGAGACAAATTCAATATGAGTCGACCGAGATCATTCATGAGTTGACCCACTGCAGCCCTCTATCAAACAACAGAGATGAAATCAATTTGAGTCAACCCAAATTATGTGTGAGTCGACTCACTGAAGTAGTAATCTTTTCCAAGATATTTGAGTCAACCCAAAATTACGCAGACAACATTCTTAGCGCAATTTATGGAGAATTTCGACGGTATCTCAGAGCATTAAATGCCAAGATCTGATCTTTAGCGACTATATTCAGGCACGAATTAATATGGAAATTTGTTTCAGTATTAATCCCAAGAAGATATCTCAAAATATTGAAAAAGAGAACTCAAGATCGCATCAATTAATTACAAGATATCGCTACAGTAAAATCAGATTTGATATACAACTTCATTATTCAAGTTTGAACTTGAAATCAGATTTAATTGGTGAATCAGTCCAAAAGAAGATAATGACATAAATTGATTGCAAAGCACTCCTTAGTATCAAGATCATTAATTGCAAAGATTTATCTCCAAGATATGATTGAAGCTAATGTCTATATAAAGACATGATTTCTCAAAGAAGAAGAAGACCAAGAGAGACAGACTCAACAATACACCAGATCAGATTATTTATCTATCAATCAATCTGTCTAAAAGAGAAATCAAAAAAAGAAAGGAGAGCAAATCTTGCATCACTCATTCAAGATCAGAAATAGTTTTTCTCATTTATTATTCAGAAAAGACCCAACAACTATTATTCATCATCTTGCTCGTGGGTTTTCTTCACAGTGCTACAGTGTAAAAATTAACTCTTCACAAAGAGTACTTCTTTTGTTACAACTCATTATAAAAGTAAGGGTGAGTCACCATGTACTATTCTTTGTGTGTGGTTTAGCACACAAAAAGAAAGATCACAAGTGCTAGAAGTCTAAGGACTTTGTAACGCAGCTTGGTGAGTCTTTGAAAAGGTTTGGAACATTAGATCACAAGTGCTAGAAGCCTGGAGGCTTTGGAACGCAGCTTGGTGAGTCTTCTGTAAGAAGCTAAAGCAGGAATCACAAGTACTAGAAGCCTGGTAGTTTTAGAACACAACTTAGTCATAGCTTGTAAAAAGTTTGAAACACACCTGTAAGTGCTCTCAGATAGTGAAAAATCTTAAGAGGAGCTTAAGGAGTGGACGTAGGCTGGAATAGCCGAACCACTATAAAAATGACGGTGTCATCTCTCTCTCTCTCTCTCTATCTTTTTATTTTCATTATAATTATCTGTGATTATATATATCTATATATATATATTACTTATATTGTTTAAACTGCTTTTAAACTAAAAAAGATTTTTAAAAGACCCTATTCCCCCCCCCCCCCTCTAGGATCATTCTTCGAATAATAAGGGGTGCCTAATACTTTTTCCTTTCATACCTTAGCTCCGGAACTATTATCTTTGGTAACGACAGACTAGTTCTTTGAAAGTTTTATTTTCTTGATTTTTCATTAAAAAACCAAGTGGTGACTCCAATTGTGCGACTTTTAACACGGACGCATTTGGGGGGCTTTCTTTTCAAAATATAAAATCTTGCTTTTTCTTTTAAAAAACTTAAAACCGAGAGTGTGTTTTAAAAACCCTTTAAAAGATGAGGGTGGCGAGTTTTTCTCCAAAGGGTTCGTCATAAGGACCCTACATACTATAAAAGGGGGGGATTGAGAAGGTCTCACGCAAGGGCTCTATATTAGAGGCTCGAGATACAGTGGGAATGAACTCAGTAGTAAAAGTATAGTCCCCCTCCTCAAAGAGGCAAACGATAGAGCTGGAGGTCTCTTCAACATCAGGCGATAGATAACATCAGATTAGGGGAGCAATGGGCTCACAGACCGAGACCATCATCTCAGACCCAGACTGAGAGGGTTTGGCCCCAGAGGATTCGATTTCTTGGGGGTACTCCATTGTCCTCCTTCTGGTTAAAGGCAGAAGGAACGTAGCGATGGTGGTAGCCTCCTCAACGGCAAAATGATATATGGGACTATCAAAAATGAAAGATTCGGCAGAGGGATGAAGGAAAGAATGTCTACAGAAAAAAGCTACCCTATTGATAAAAAAGACGTGGGAATGAGGATAAAAGCGGGGATACAGGAGAACTTATAACTCAGAACTCGAAGAAGCTAGATTATTTCTTCGAGAGAGGAGACACAGAAAGAAGGAAATCAAAAAAGGAGAAGGAAACTTACTGATATAAAGACAAAACACAAATGACAAAACACAAACGACCCAGATTAAAACAAACATTTAGATCTAACGGTTATGAGGCCGAGTAATCTTAATCGTTCGGCGTGCGATGGCTGACGGTCAGGATTGAACCACGTACCAATCGAAGCTCAAACGCCCATCATTTTGTTTCCTTAAGGGGTCGACACATTGGCTGTGAGAAGGAGAGAGAGGAGCCTCGGTACTTTATGGTCGACACATTGAGAGGAATGTGTCGACACTTCTGGGCTGCTGAACATCTCAAACTTCAAACGATGATATCTCCTTCATCCGAACTCCAAATTGAGAAAATATTATATGAAAATTGAAGCCCTGGAAGTCCTCTTTCCAATGGTTCAAGAATCAGCTCAAAATTCCTTGTGT
>JAUTBS010456429.1:0-23097 GCA_032361285.1 Aequorea victoria | reverse complement strand
TCCTGATGTTATGTTAAAAGAAAAAAAAATTATGCTCAAGATGTTGTGTATGTTGTTAAGTGCGATGGGTTGAGTACCCATTCTTAGGTTCTGTGCCCGGTGGTCGGGGCGGGGCTTGACAACAAGTCCTAAAGATGACTTCCCTCTGCCACACATAGACGTCCTTGTGGACAACACTGCTGGCCATGCCCTGCTATCATTTATGGACGGATTCTCAGGTTACAACCAGATCCTCATGGCCCCCGAAGATAGAGAAAAGACTATGTTCACCACACCGTTGGGGACATATTGTTATTGGGTTCTGCCTTTCGATTTGAAAAATGCAGGAGCCACGTATCAACGTGTTGTAACGACATTATTCCACGACATGTTACACAAAAAAGTAAAAGTATATGTCGACGATATGATTGTCAAATCCAAAGACTGTGAAGGACATACACGGGCCTTGGAGAAATTCTTTGAGAGAATTTGAAAGTACCGAATGAGGCTGAACCCACATAAGTGCGCTTTTGAAGTTACAACAGGCAAAATGTTAGGATTCATCATCATACAAAGAGGGACAGAGGTGGATCCTTCAAAAATCAAGGCGATTCTAGAAATGCCTTCCTCGAAGACGGAGAAAGAAGTTAGAAGATTCCTTGGGAAGATTCAGTTCATTAGTCGTCTCATCTCAAAACTGACTACAACCTGTGAAACTCTTTCCCATTTGGTCAGAAAGAATACAAAATTCTAATGGGATTAGCATTGCCAGAATGCCTTTGAATCTATCCAAGAGTACTTACAAAAGACTCCGGTGGTTTACCCTCCGAAACTAGGCAAACCATTAATCCTGTACCTATCAGTGAATGCGTCTGCAATGGGATGTATGCTAGCGCAAGAAGGGAACAATGATAAAGAAAGGGCTGTGTACTACATAAACCAGAAAATGACAGATTGTGAAGCCCGATACACGCCACTGGAGAAAATTAGTTGGGCTTTGGTGTGATCATCGAAAAAGTTGCAACATTTCATGCTGGCATACCCTGTAGTGTTAATTTTTAGAATGGACTAGCTTAAGTATCTGTTCGAAAAGCCTGCACTGATTGGAAGATTGGCCCGATGGTTACTTCTATTGACCGATTTTGAATTGCATTACAAGACCAAAAAATTGATAAAAGAATAAGCCGTAGCAGAATTCTTAGCTGATCAGTCAGTTGAGGGACAAGAAGACTCAAATTTTTAGTTTCCCGATGCAGATGTGTTGAAAGTTGAGAATGAGCTATGAATGTTATATTCTGACGGTTCCTCCAACCATTACGGTTATGGGATGACAATACTGCTAGTTACTCTAGATGATTCTCAATCTTTGTTGACCTATAAACTGAACTTTAAGGTCACCAACAATCAAGCCGAATATGAAGCGTGTATCACTGGGATGGAAGCTGCCTTAGAATTGGGAGCGAGGAAATTAGAAGTGATAGATGATTCTTCCTTGTTCGTCTGCCAAGCCAGCGAGAAATGGAAAGTCAAGGAGGAGAAACTGATACAGTACTACTAGGGGCTCGACCGACTCATTCCCAGTTTTGAGGAAGTCATTTTCAACCATGTAGTGATTCAACCATAGATTTACTGATGCCCTTGCCACTCTTGCCTCCATCATTGACATACCCACAAAGGCTAAAATGAGGCCTTTAGTGATTGAACAGATGAGCATGAGAGCGTACGAAGTTGCAATCTTAGAACGAGAAACATGAGATGGTTTGCCATGGTTCCATGACATCTGGAACTTCATCAATGAGGGAAAATATCCAAAAGATGCCAGTGAAAAGTACAAGAGAGCGATTACAAGATTAACAGCTCCATTCATCATCTGTGGTAGAAAGCTGTATAAAAGGACTTATCTAGGGGTGAAGAAATTTTGTGTAACAGACGAGGAAGGTTAAGAAATTGTTAAAGAAGTACATGAATGAGTTTGCGGGCCTCACATGAATGGGATGATGTTAGCTAAGAAAATCTTGCGGCAAGGCTATTTTTAGATGATACTGAAAACGGACTGTGTTAAGTTCGTCAAAAGATGCCGCAAGTGTCAAATCCATACAAATCTAGTACATTTCCACCCTCAGAGCTATACAGTATGACATCTCCTTGGCCATTTTCAGTCTGGGGAATAGACATCATTGGAAAAGTTACGCCAAAAGCATCGAACGAACATGAATTCATCTTAGTAGCCGTCGACTATTTCACTAAATGGGTCGAGACTAGTTCATTTTCAGTCCTCAAAGCTTCTCACATGGCCAAATTCATCAACCATAACATCATCTGCTGATACGGTGTTCCTCATGAAACTATATGAGATAATGGATCTCACTTCCAAGGGGAAGTACTAGATTTGCTGGAAGAATATAGAATAACTACGCACAAGTCATCCATATACAGAGCATAGACCAACGGAGTAGTCAAGGTGGACAATAAGAATATCAAAAGAATCCAACAAAGGACAATAGAAGCCAGTAAGGATTGGCCAAAAAAGTTATCGTTCGCCCTTTAGGGATAGAGGACGTCAATCCAAGCCTCGACATAAGTCACCCCTACTCTTTAGTATGCGGGATGATAGCTGTTCTACCCGTAGAACTAGAGATTCATTCTCTCCGAGTAATAGCAGAATGTAATGTATCAAAAGCAGAATGACAGAGGGATCATTCCAAGGACCTTCTTTTGTTTTACGAAAGAAGACCGAGGGCGCTCTTTCATGTTCAACGCTATCAGAAAAGGGTAGCCTGGGCATTTAACAAAAAGGTCAAAACCTAGAATCTCAAGGAAGGGAACCTAGTACTCAAAGAAATTCGAGCCCCTATCTTTCATCTAGGAGGGAAATTCAAACCAAATTGGGTCGGGCTATATATAATCAAAGCCATTATGACGGGAGGAACCATTATTATTATTATAGATCTTGACGAAAATACTTTCAATACCCCAACCAATTTGGACCAGCTCAAAAAATACTACCCTTAAAAAAAGATATGAAGATAAGAGAGGCTCGCTGGGTCAAAAAACTGATGAAACAAATAACCCAGGCAAAAGTAAGTGCAACCCGCAAGGTTGAAAACCCGAAAGGGAAGCTTTGGCAAAAATAAGGGCAATAAAAAAATGAGAGTGTTAAAACCCGAGTTGGAACCAGACCAGACTACGTTGTGGCCTGATTCTTTTTCTTTGGGATACGTAGGCAACTTTAGTTTGAAGTTCGACCCAAACCTATACATAAATAAACCTCTCGTAAAAAAAGAAAAAAGGAGAAACACAACACTTCATCTTTCAAAACCCTCTATCTGATTATGATTTCAATGTAAAGATCTCATTAAAATGCTTTGATTAATTTTTATTCTATTACAAAAATGAATATCAAACGAACAAAGTGAGATGATCAAAGATCAGAAAAAGGAGAATTTTTTATTACTTAGCTTTAACAAATAAAAGTTCATACACTAAAAAGGGAAAGCGCAAATCCTAGGTCTTTTTCTAAACAAAATAGAGAGAGAAAGAAAAAATAAACATAATAATAAAAGTGCAGCAGGAACAACCAGATTAACTCTTCTTTCTTCACATCGTTGTCTTCTTCCCGCTTTATATCTTCCTTCCCACCTGTGTGGATTACCCATCAGAGAGGTATCGCTCAAGCATCTCCTGAGTCAATCATCTTTTGGGATGACAAGAACTACCGATAATGCTCCAAAAAGGGAGCATAATGAGAAAAAGTGGTCATGAGAATTGCCACCTGAAGGCATGTCTGAGCACGACCTAGCTGACGCAAAATGCGAGAGGGGAAATAGAAAGTGGTTAGCTTCAGGCCTACGAGCAAGACACCGGAATGCTCTATGGTCGAAACCGTCACTACAGGAATAGTCTACCAGCGACAACGCTAATCGATGTTTTTGCCAATCTGAGCCTCAAAGAAATCTTGCCACTCAACTATGGTGATGCAATGGCAGCAAACCCCTTTTCACAAAAAGGCTCTCGGAGTATAAACTCCTGCCAACGAATACTCCAGAATGTTCACTTTCTCCATCAACCAGATCTGACAGACAATACAGAAAAAGGAGAGTTGAGTGGAAGAATTGAGAGATATATAAAAAGAGAGTTGAGTGGAAAAATTAAAAATATAGAAAAAGGAGAGTTGAGTGGAAAAATTGAGAGAAATATATAAAATGAGAGCTTTGAGAGATACCTAGAGGAGTAAGGGACTACCCGCAAAAGCAAAAGAGTCACCGGATTGCACAATATCTAAATCGACCAGTGTCTCGAACAAGATTAGTGGTACAAAAAATTTTCTGTCTTTTATTTGAGAGGCTACTTGTACTAAGGTAGTGCTGACATCGTCATCTCCCAGGGAGAGAAGGAAATGTGCCAGAAGATAGATGCACAAAGAATAACGACGGTAAGACTAGAGGAAAATCGAAAAGAGAGCCGACAGGGTGGAAACGGTTCACTAGAGAGGATATGCCAAGAACTCCACCATATAGAACAAGAGAGGCTTCACTACCGCTCAATCCGTATAAATCCCTCAAGAGTTTCTTTTGGCTCGCAAGAGACGTGGGAATCAAAATCTCCTCTCAAGGGAAGAGATGCAAGATAGCTTCAAACTCTTCAATGGTCGGGCAAAACTCTTCGTCTCCGAGTCTGAAAGTATGAGCCACTGGGTCCCACAGCCGAGTAGATGCCTTTAAGAAGTTCTAGTCCATCCTCACGACCCTCAAATAGAAAAGAACGTTCAAACCAAAACTCACAAAATTGGTTTGCTCGATCTTAGTAAACTCATCGGTCCAGTAGGAGACATAATTTTGAGTGGAAGAAGCCATGTTATAGAATCAGAGTTGGCTGCCAAAAGGAGGTTGGGCACCTCTTTATATAGAAAATCTAGGGGACCTAAACCTGTCCTAGACCTCGTTTAAACCTAGTGTGCACCACCTTAATCTAGCGCGCGCAACATCCTCATAGCGCGCGCCATGTCATCCTTTCCCATGGTGGCGCGTGCCACCTTGTTGGAAATGAGAGCAATTATGTTTGCTTTTTTTTTCTCCCAATCTGAGTCGTCACCACTAGTACTCACAGTCTACAGAAAGTGACATACCCGTTTCGGTCTATGCCTTAATATCTACTAATATCCATGCATGTACATTCGTATAAATATAAAAATGCAACAAAATCTAAAAAAGGAGCACGTAATTGCAGAGTGTAAATATCCTGTACATATGTAATTTCCTGTAAATATTTCATGTACATAATCCCGCGTACATCCTCCCTGTACATAATCTTTGTAATCCCGTAAATATTTCATGTACATAAACACCTCTGTAAATACATGTACATATGTAAATATTCATGTACATCAACAGCCCGGTAAATAAACTCTGTACATGTCCCTGCACATCTATAAATACCGTGTAAATATCATGTACATAGCACCCTGTAAAATCCTATAAATATCATTGTACATGCATAACATCCCTGTATATAGCAATTTCTGTAGATATGCAATCCATGTAAATAAAGTGCAACCCATGTATATAAATAAATCAAATATCCATACAAAAGACGAAATAGAGAAAGAACTGAAAAAAATACTGAATAAAATATCCAAATCAGGCACGGAGGCTTATCCCAATCAAATAAAATGTATATAAAAAGAGCGAAATGGATATAGAGTGCACAAAAAAATGAGGAAAATATAGGACATCTGAATCACATCAATGACGAGTGCGACGCAGATGCTCCGGGACAGATTATGCAGAAGTAGTGGCGTTTCCTGAGTTAAAGTTGTCATCACTATCGGTCTGACGTGTCCGAACCCCAACCCGTGGGGCAAATCCCTGGAAAGCAGCTGTCGATGGACCAATAGCAGATGGGGTGGCAACACGGGAAGATGAGGATGTCCCATGAACATAAGTGTGGCTGTCGGAGAGAGGCTAAAAAGAGAGAGAGAGAGAGAGAGAGAAAAGCAACACCATCAAAGTAACAGCATAATGTAAGGCACATAAAAGAAAAAAAAACTAGAACCTCACCGAATGGGGAGGAGGGTGAGTAGGTCGAGGGATGGGGTCGATGTGGGCCTCCCTCAACATCTGCGTCTGTCGCCTCACTAATATCATCAGCGCACTGATGGTGTGAATGCATTCCTCTGTAAAAAGGAGAGGAACTTGAGATAGAAAAGGAAAGAAAACAAAAGTGTTAGACAAGCTAGCTAAAATGAAACAAAATAAAAGAGAAATGATAAAATAGAAGGGAATGAAGGAAGTACTACGTCAGCCCGACAGCAAAGCGCAGCTCTAACGGCTCGTGGAGAGTGAGGGGGATAAGATGCCGACATCTGTCCTCATAGGTGTCCACCTCCCAAGGCAGTAGTGAAAGGAAAGGAACTGCCAAATCTGAACCGGAGTGGTGTAGGCGTGAGCAGCAAGAGCGGCATCGGCGCAAGCAGCAGTGCGAGCAGCTCGGGTAGTCGCGGCACCACCACCACCAGCAAGAGCAGGAAAACCACCAACCACCAAAGGAACCTGAGATGTTGATGGCTATCTGGTAGCACCTTTGTAGCCTGGATGTCCATCGGACGCATCAGGAAGTCGCGAGCAAAGGCAGCCTACTCCCCCTCGACTAGGAAATCACCAACCGTGAAGCCGTACATTGCCTCGGCAATATCCTTGAGGGACATGGTGTGCGTCGAACTCATACTCAGTGGAGATGGATAAGGGACACAGAAGTGGTCTACTCCCAGCGACTGCCGGACTACCTGCTCGCCTAGGAACCACTCTAGGCAAAATGGGCCCTCCAGCAATATCCTCATCTAAGAAGCCTGGCGGCTCCTCATCACATCATCCCCTGCCCTAGCCTCCATACCCTCCCACACACGCCGGTTCACCTAAAAAATGAACCAATCACAGGTTATATATAAGAGAAATCACTAAAAGATAGTCAAACATGTGTGAATTTGAAATAAGACATGCCTGTGCATGGGATAGGTAGTCTAGATGGAGACGCTAAGAGATCAGGTCCTTCACATCCTCCTTCTTTCCCCAGGTACTCCGACCCTATCATGCTGCCCTCAGGATGGTCTGGGGATCAGGGTGAGTACTCTCTGGAGCCATTAACCTCAGAAACTCGTAGGCCCGGAGCTGTAAATAAGATAAAGGAAAAAAACCAAAAAAAAAAACCAAAACAAATAAATAGAATAAGTGTTAGGCCGGGTTAATAAGGAATGAAGTACAAATGAACTAAAATACAACGGGTGTAATCAAGATCATACCTCCCAAATCCTCTAATACCCCATCACGGACATCTCCTTGGCCCGATGCACAGATTGCAGGCTCGTGTACAAGGTGGCCAGCGCTGCTCCTCCCCAATCAAAGGACTCCACCTGGTGGAGGTCGTGCAGGCTTCTAGATAGTACAACTGGATAGTGTTTTTCCTATTCATAAATAGGCAAGCACCGAAGAGATAGAGTAGGAATGCCCAAGCAATCCACTCAAAGTGGCAGGGCTCGATGCACTCCAATCCTATGTAGCTATCTACAAGCCATGAGTACCGGATATGCCTGCGATCGGACTGTGGTGGGATCCTGCCGAGCCAGTAGGTAAGCACCTCTGGGCATAAGCCTAAGGTGGGGTGGAGTGGGATAGGATCTCCCCCTACCCTGATCCCCATAAGCATGGAAAAATTTAGGGGAGTTAGGGTAGCCTCAAACGACGAGAAGTAGAAGGTATTGGTGGTATCCCACCACCTCTTCTCCAGGGCCGTCAGGAGCACTCTATCATTATGAGTGCCTATGAGGAGAAGGATGAATCGGCTAAAACTGGACCCATCCACAAGGGCTCAACTCTCTAAGGGGAGAACCTCGTACCACTCGAGGATGCGAGAAGAGCCACCAAATCCTCGCAAGTACTCATCAGTTTGCAAAAAAAAAAGAAGAAAAATACAAAAATCGTCAGATAAAATAAAATATAAGAAGAATAGTTAAAGGAGAAAGAAAAAGAACAAGAAAAATAACATAACACAGAAAGTCAATAACCTAAGAGAACGTGCAAACGTTTACTTAGTAACTAAAAATAGAAAATTCACCACGTTAGGTAGCAGGAAGCGCGACCTAATTTGGGCGAAAAGAAAAAGTTCAATAAATCTAGAAAAGCATGAAAACACTTATCTAGTGACCAGAAAAATAGAAAATTCCCTCTTAGGAAACGTTGAGACGCAACCCAAGTTTGGACCAAGAATAAAAATTCAATAAACCTACGAGAGCGTGAAAGCACTAACCTAGTAATAAAAGTCATTAAACCTAGGAAACTGTGAAAGTACTTACCTAGTGTACATGATTAATAATAATAAAAAATAAAATAAATAAAAAATTCCTAGAAAAATATGAAAATGTTTATCGAGGGACAAAAATGTCATTAATTCTCTCTCGGGAAAACGTACGACACAATCGAAGTTGGTTAGGATGAACGAATGTTTACCCGACTCAGAAAGCGTGGAAACCATAAGTTCCTAGGATGTGGGGGACGCAGTAGCCTACCCATCCCGAGCAGGTGAACGAAACGTAACCTAAGTTAGGCAAGCCGAAGGGAAGCCTACCCACGTCGGGATGAGTTGATATGCAACCCAAGTTTCAATTAATAATAAAAAAAATTCTCCTAAAAAAAATGTGAAACCTTTATCTAGGGACAAAAATATCATTAATTTCTTCTCGAAAAAACGTACCACACAACCATTGGTCAGGACGAACAGATGTTTACCCGACTGAGGAAGCGTGAAAACTATAAGTTCCTAGGATGTGGGGGATGCAGTAGCCTACCCCTCCCGCGCAGGCGCACGAAACGTAGCCTAAGTTAGGCAGGCTGAAGGGAAGTCGACCCACCTCGGGACACGTTGATACATAATCCAAGTTTGAATAAATAATAAAAAAACATACAAATAAGAAATAAAAAATTTCCCTAGAAAAATGTGAAAACATTTATCTAGGGACAAAAATGTTATTAATTCTCTCTCAGAAAAATATACGATACAACCGAAGTTGGTCGGGATGAACGGATGTTTACCTGACTCAGAAAGCGTGAAAACCATAAGTTTCTAGCATGTGGGGGATGCAATAGCCTACCCATCCCGGGCAGGTGCACGAAACGTAACCTAAGTTAGGCAGGCCAAAGGAAAGTCTACCCACCTTGGGACGTGTTGATATGAAACCCAAGTTTGAATTAACAATAAAAAAACTCTCCTAGAAAAACTTAAAAACACTTGTCTAGGGATAAAAACAAAAATTATAAATCGGGAAGGGTTGACACGCAACCCAAATGCAGAAAAACTAGATTAATTACTCAAATAAAAAATTTATTCCCATAGAGAAACGTGAAAATGTTTGTCTAAGGAAAAAAACTAAATTTCCATCCCGGGAAGTATTGGCACGCAACCCAATAGCAAAAAAATAAACCAAATAAAAAATTTCCTTAGAAAAACGTGAAAATATTTGTCTAGGAACAAAAATAAAAATTTCACCCCGAACATTATTGACACGCAACCCAACGATGGAAAACTAAAACATATATATATGCAAAAAATAATAATAAAATAAACGCTTCAACCTAATTATACAAGGTTTCAAGTTCTGATCTGTTTAAATTTTAGAGGTTCAAATTGTTTGCTGTTATGTTCTGAAATACCATCCATCCAAACGCTTCGAGCCTACCCTGTGCATACATCTAAGTCCATAAATCTTTTTTATATTTTTTTGGCATGTGGAATCGACAGTGTTGTCGTCATTGTAGAAATAGTCGGCCGCGAGAGGCTCCAAGGCATGAATCGGGGGATCATACCGGGCCAGATAGAAACCCCCCGGCATCTCAGCAGATAGAACCCCTCAAAAAGGATCGGGGACCTGAGGGCTGTCCACCGCTGGCTCCTTGGTGATGTTGTGCTCTGAAGGTCCGCAATCCTCCGTGGCTCGGTTGGTGTCGACAGCGGTGAGCAGGTCGTCCATGACGTGGGATTGTGTCTGTGAGATCTTCGGGTGCTGTTAAGGACTAGAATGAGAGTCATTGAGCCCTATAAAAATGCCTAAGTGCTCGAAAAATGAGTCTGTAACAAGGGTCCCGAAAGGTTGTGTAGGGTCCACGGTGTTGTCAGTCGGGACCGCAGCAGTCGGAGTCACCGGAATAGGGTCTATCTCGTGACCCATGCCACCTTGGTCATGGCTCGCGCCGCTGTTCGTCTGATCCTTATTATTTTCCATCGGAAATGGCAGAAAGTAGAGAGAAAAGAGAGGGTTGAGAGTGCGGCGAGAGAAATACGATAGTGAACGGACTAAAATGAGCCACCGCGAACTTAACCAAACTAGTCGACTCTTCGACTTCAACCAGCTACCCAGCGCGCTCTACTTCCCTCCTGGTGTCACGCCACAGCCGCCAAGCATTTGCCACTTCCCTCCTACAGTCGCTAAGCGTGCGCCACTTCCCTTCTAGTGGCATGCCATGTTAGACCAATCATCACTTTCCTCGCGCAACTTCCCTCCTCATGGCGCCAGGTCAGTCTAATCGACACATGGACACCAGCTCAGCCAAACGACACATGGCATAAGCCACGTATCCACCTTCTATTCACTATTTTATGAGTTTCAAACTAAAAAAATCCCAAAATTTAGGGTCCATCTCCGATAAAAGAAGCTTTTAAATCATTCTCGATCACTAAAATCATCCTTTTACCTACACGTCGAGCTTCGTTGTCATGCCCAGGGTTTCAAAGAGGGTCCGTCTCATGACATAAAATCGAGTCATCAGTTCGTCTCACGACCTAAAAATGAGTACATTGGGTCTGTCTCATGACCTAAAACTGAGTACGTCGGGTCCGTCTCATGACCTAAAATAGAGCAAATTAGTCCATTTATGACTTTAAACTGTTCAATCCAAATGAAGTGATTAAGGTCTAATGACGAGATTTGAATGGGAGTAGGACTGTTAATACGTGCATGATGGTACAACCACTGAATGTCTGAAACTTTTACGTACTTCAATAGTCTTTTATATACAACCACGAGCCTTTGTTCTTGTGACCCCAAAGTTAATCTTCACCTAAACCGGTCCATTCATGAC
Source organism: Aequorea victoria (assembly GCA_032361285.1). Taxonomy (NCBI): domain Eukaryota; kingdom Metazoa; phylum Cnidaria; class Hydrozoa; order Leptothecata; family Aequoreidae; genus Aequorea; species Aequorea victoria. The sequence continues at coordinate 11,995 of JAUTBS010456429.1, read as the reverse complement.
CTTAAATGGATAAATCGGTCAAGCCAAGACCTTATATTGACCAGTCTATCACGACTTTAAATTACTTTTTTCTGGGTCCATTTATGACCTTAAAAGGATAAACCGGTCCGGTCGGGACTTTAAAAACACTAAATTGGTCCATTCATGACCTTAAAAGGATAAACTGGTCTAACCAAGATCTTAAATTGTCCATTCTATCATGACTTTAAACTGCTTTATCCTCGGTCCATTCATGACCTTAAAAGGATAAATCGGTCTGGTTGGGACCTTAAAAATGCCAAATCAATCCATTCATGACCTTAAAAAGATAAATCGGTCCGGCCAAGACCTTAGATTGACCAATCTATCACGACTTTAAACTGCTTTGTTCTCAATCCATTCGTAACCTTAAAAGGATACACCGGTCCGGTCGGGACCTTAAAAGCGCTAAATCGGTCCACTCACAACCTTAAAAAGATAAGTTAATTTGGCCAAGATCTCAATTTGACCAGTCTATCATGACTTTAAACTTTTTTGTTCTTGGTCCCCGCAAACTTAGTTTGTTTTATTGTATTGCTTTGTGAGTTAACCACTTAGGTCTTTAACCTTTGTTGTTCCTGTATCGTTTACATTGTCCCCATGAACTACGCTAGTCTGATCCTTTCAAACAGACTACGTAGGGAACTTGGTGTAAACTCAAGCACGACCGTTTTTCTTTGCACATTTTGTTTTCTTGTTTTCCAACCTAAGAACGATATAGTCAAAAGAGACAATCTATGAGGGTTTTCCATTCACTCATCCACGTGTTGTTGTGATAGTTCTATCAAAGAGGGACAAGTGTAGACACCCCAATTTTAACTAACCCGTACATATGCTTATCTAGTTTGCTTCCGATGATGAGTGCATGGATAAGCCACATTAAAGGAAATTTCATGTAAGTCCGAGAGTCCAAGGAATATCCCAAAACACCCATAAAACAACCTAAAACACCACTAAACAACCCAAAACACCCAAAATAACAAAAACACCCCTTGGTCCAGCCTCTCAACCAGGCGCGCGCCACCTTCAAGTGGCACACGCCACCTCCCTCTAAAAGCTTTAAGCCACCTTCAAGTGCCCTAAGTCACTTTCCTCTAACCTGGCACACACCACTCTTTTTTCATGCCCCTAGTCATGCCAAGGCAAGGTGCCCTAAGCCACCTTAGCCTGGCGTACGCCATCACCTATATGGTGCACACCACCTCAATCAGGTGCGCTCCACCTTTGAGAAGAAGCTTCTGCCCTTTTGGCAGCTTCTTCGCCTAAAAAATATAAATATAACCCCTACCCCCCTCTATTTTGAGGATCCAAAATATATCAGCCCCAAACCTCTGCCAAATTGAGGATCCCTAAACTCATAAGCACCAAAACTCTATCGAATTGGAAACCCAAAACAAAAAAATCTCAAAATTCCACTGGATTTGGGATTTAACATTGCAATTAGACTAATTAAATAAACAGAAACCTATACACTGGACCGATTTTGAGGACTCAAAGGCTGCATGGAAAGCTTCCTAAGAGAGGAAAGCTTCCCAGCTCTATTTTCATTTTCGGTTCAAGCATGCTTTCTTTCTTCTTGGAAAAGCATGTTAAGTCATATTTTAGCTCATTTTTTAATTATGTAAAAATGCATGAAATGTAGGATTTAGACTATATGTTGAAGATTCTATGTGAATTGCTATCTTTTTCTTACTTTCTTTCAAATATAAAACAAATTTTCACACCAGCACACTATTTTCTTAAAATAGTGGCCCTTTTTGGTCTTCTCTGTATCGAGCTTATTCTGTTATAGTGATGCACGTCATTGCCAGAATGTCCAAAAGTGGCGTGCGCCATGTCAATGTGGCGTGCGCCACCTATGTAAAAACCAGTAACTTTTCCAGCAGTTTCTACATCTTTTTATGTTTAAGAGCATGATTTTTCTGTGTAAATTGAACTGATATGTTGTCATCTCCCCATTTGACATGCAATTAAGTGTAAGTATGCATAGAAAACCTTAGTTTTAGATTGAGTTTTGTTTTCTTGCTTGGTTTTGCATGATCTCTCTTCAACCTCCGTTTTGTATATGTTGCTTTTGATAAAGTTAAGACAAGAACGAAAGATACGGTTCAGTAGAGGTCGGTCTTCGGATCGGACGATAGGGTACCTAATACCTTCCTCTTTCGTACACTAGATCCCAAACCATTATCTCTAGTAACGATAGATTAGTTCCTTGAAAGTTATGTTTTCTTAGTTTTTTGTTAAAAACTAAGTGGCGACTCCAATTGTGCGGCCTTTAACACAGACGCATTTGGGGGGGGGGCTCTCTTTTCAAAACATAGAACCCTGGTTTTTACTTTTAAAAAAACCATAAAATCGGGAGCTTCTCACAGAGTGCACCAAGCCCCTCCATTTTGAGTGGGTTTCTCTGGTATTCCTACTCTACCTTATTGGTGCTTTATTATAGGAGCCCTCCATGATCTTCGCCAAGGGTCGTCATTCGACTATGGAGGAGCAACACTGGTGACATTGTTCATGAGCCTGCGGTCCATGTCCTGGGCAAATGAGCTATTCATGATAGGCTACTAGAGGATTTGGGACGTACACTCTTGACCTTTCTTTTTGTTTTTCATTTCATTCACACTTTATTTCTTATTGACGAGGCCTGGCACTTATTATGTTTGTTGCTTCTTTGATTTTTCTCTTTTTTCTTTTACAGATGTGGGCATACGAGTTCCTGGGGCTACCCTCCCCAATGAATACCCATCCTAATCTTGTAGTCATCCTACAGGAAGCGAGGTGGGGTCGGAGCTCATGGGGAAAAAAGGAGAAGGGGAAGGACCAGAACTAATACCATCTATATCTACACCACCTTTCTCCCACATAGGTATATTATCTTTTAATTTCATGCACCTCTTGTTTTTTATATTATATTTTACTTTTCTCATGTGTAACCTGTGTTTGGTTCACTTCTCAGGTGAATTGGCGAGTGTGGGAGGGTATGGAGGATCAGGTTGGTCCTGATCTGATGAGGATTCGTCAGTCTTCTCAGATGAGGATCCTTTTGGAGGGCCAATTTTGCCGGGAGTGGTTCCTAGGCGAGCGGGTAACTCGGAAGTCGTTGAGACTGGACCACTTCTGGGTCCCTTAGCCACCTCCACCGAGCATGAGGTTGACGAACACCATATCGCTGGAGGATGTGGTGGAGGCGATGTACGACTTTGAGGCTGGGGATTTTCTAGTCGAGAGGGCATAAGCCGCCTTTGCTCGTGAGTCCCTGATGCCCGCAATGGGTGTCCATCCTACAGAGTTGCTGATAATATGATATCAATTTTTCCTAGTAATATGGTATCAATTTTTCCTCCTTGAATTTCCATTTCCCGCTGGCTTAAGAGACGACCAAGGCAGAGTCACCGATCATTTCTAATTTCCTCGCTCCCAATTTCAAGGTAGCTTCCATCCCGGCGATACACGCTTCGTATTTGTCTTGATTGTTGGTGACCTCAAAGTTTAGTTTATAGGCCAATGGAACATGCGAATCATTTAGAGTGACTAGCAGTATTTCGATCCCATAACCGTATTGGTTGGAGGCACCATCAGAATTCAACATCCATAGCTCATTCTCAACTTTCATCACGTCTTCATCGGGAAATTAAAAATTTGAGTCTTCTTGTCCCTCAACTGGCTGATCAGCTAAGAATTCTGTTATGGCTCGTCCTTTTACTGATTTTATGGTCTTGTAGTGCAATTTAAACTCGACCAATATAAGTAACCATCGAGTCAATCTTCCTATCAATGTAGGATTTTTGAATAGGTACTTGAGCGGGTCTATTCTAGAAATCAACACTACAGGGTATGCCAGCATGTAGTGTCATAATTTTTTTGATGACCACACCAATGCCCAATAAGTTTTCTCCAATGACATGTATCGGGCTTCACAATCTATCATTTTCTTGCTTAAGTAATAAATAGCATTTTATTCACCATTGTTCCCTTCTTGCACTAGCATATAGCCCATTGCAGACTCATTAACTAATAGGTACAGGTTTAACAGTTTGCCTAGTTCTGGAGGGGAAAGCGCCAGAGGCTTTTCTAAGTACTCTTGGATAGGTTCAAAGGTATTCTGAAAATGTTGGTCCCATTGGAATCTTGTATTCTTTCTGAGCAAACAAAAAAGAGGTGCATAGGTTGTAGTCAGTTTCGAGATGAAACGACTAATCAACTGAATCTTCCTAAGAAATTCTCTAACTTCTTTCTCTATCTTTGGGGGAGGTATTTCTAGAATTTCTATGATTTTAGAAGGGTCCACCTCTATCCCTCTTTGGGTGATGATGAATCCTAATATTTTGCCTGAGGTAACTCCAAAAGCACATTTCTGTGGATTCAGCCTCATCTGGTACTTCTGGATTTCCTCAAAGAATTTCTCCAAGGCTGGGATATGTCCTTCGCGGTCTTTCGATTTGACAATCATATCGTCGACATATACTTCCACTTCTTTGTGTAACATGTCATGGAGTAATGCCGTTGCAGCAAGTTGGTATGTGGCTCCTACATTTTTCAGACTGAAAGGCATAACCCAATAACAATACATTCTCCATGGTGTGGTGAACGTAGTCTTTTCTCTATCTTCAGGGGCCATGAGGATCTGGTTGTATCCTGAGGATCCATCCATGAATGATAGCAGGGCATGGCCAATATTATTATCTATAAGGACGTCTATGTGTTGTAGAGGGAAGTCATCTTTGGGACTTGATTTGTTAAGATCACGAAAGTCAACAGAAACTCGCACACGACTGTCTTTCTTTGACACAGGGATAATATTAGCCACCCAGTTGGGTTACTCTGTCACCTGAAGAAAGATGGCATTTACTTGCTTCATAACTTTCTCCTTGATTTTGAGGGCGTAGTCGGGTCTTACACGTCTCAGCTTTTGTTTCACTAATTTGGCATCGGGGTAGAGGGGAATTTTGTATTAGACTATTTTTGGGTCTATTTTGGGCATGTTTGCGGATGACCATGTGAAGACATCCTGTAATTCTTTTAATAGTTTGATTAATGGCTCACGTTCTTCAGTTGATAGAGCATAACCGATCTAGACCATTTGGGAATCTTTCTCAGTACTCGGGTTTATTGAAATAGTTTTTTCAATTAAGGGTTTAGCGCGCATCTCTTCTTCTTTTTCAATTAAAAGTTTTATTTCCCTGGGAACGGCCCCATCAAAACCATTTTCAGAGTTAAAGTTTAAACATTTAAATGGAAGTACAAAAGGGTAACAGGAATAGTTCTCCATATTATTATTATCGTCAACAACGAAGGTTACATATTTTGACATGTATTAAGATGACATAGAAGACCAAGGCACCGCAACAGATGGTTGTTCGGTGGCCTCACCACTGGACTCTGTGCCTATAGATGCAGACGAGTTCGAATCAAACTTTGACTCACTATCTACAACATTCAACACAATATATTCATAAGTCTAGTTATCTATTATAATGCTATCCCCATCTATTATTTGGCTGGAATAGTTGATTGGTGTGTCGCTGCTCAGCATGGTGATCACCTATGTATCCTCTTCTGCATGTATTGGAGCTGCTCCTTCTTTAAAGAGCAACCCCAATGTGAGTTCTTCTAGACCTTCAATCCAGTCTCACCTGCACGCCTCATTGGATTTACCCTCGTCCTCTATCTTATCATTTTGAGGTTCACTGTCTGTCAGCAGATGTTGAAAGAATATTTCTAGCCTAGGTGTCTTCTGCCCAGATTCCTCATCTATCCATGGCTCCGGGAATCCACAGAATGGGAAAGTCTCGCATTCCTTCACAAACTGCCAATTGAGAGACCCATAGGCTAGCATTAGGGCCAGGTAAGTTTTTGCGCTTCTCTTGGCCTGTGCCATTTTTTGTGCTTCCACTGCTTTCTCGGTGTAGTCCTTGGTTGTGGGCTCGTGTCCCAGACCAAAGGAATAGCTATTGCCTTGAATATTTACCGGTTCAGTTATACCTTGTTGACTTTTTCCAAGCCCTAAGCTTGGAAAATGTGACATTTTGCCCATCATTGTTACCGCCTAAGGTTTTATATATAGTTTCTCTCTCAGTCATCAAAGTCTGAATATCCATTATTTTACCAAATTCAAATTTAAATCCACTCGGGGTGAGATCTTTCTCCTGGTGATGTATTTCTAGCAAAGAGGTGCCATCAGCGGCTAGTGACTGGATGCTTGATTCTCCAAAAATGGTTAAAATAGTCCCAACCCTTATCATTTTAACCTTCTGGTGGAGGATAGATGGATCTGCTTATACATTAGGGTCATGTAACCATGGTCGGCCCAATAATAAGCTGAAAGAAGCCGGTACATCCAGTACATGGATTTCTATCTCACTTTCGACTGGTCCCATGGTAACTGAAAACTTGACTACCCCCAACACATTCTTGCGGGTATTATCATAGGCCCGTTCCCCTTGGATAGTCGGCACAAAATCATGTTTTTTTAACCCGAGGCAATGTGTTATCCTGAGCAGGCAAACATTCAGCACTGATCCGTTATCAATTAACACCACGTGTACCCATTTGCCAAGGTACTTAACTATCATGTAGAGGCACTTGTTGTGCAAGGGTCCTTCAACTGACACATCTTTCTCTATGAAGGCGATGACATTGGTCAATCGAGCAGCGACAACTATTCCTACCAGTTGCTTAGGAGTGGTGTCTATGAAGATGTCAATTTTACTCGAAGCCCGTGGGACGTCTTGTCTGTGCTTATGGGGTGCCATCAGTAGGCCCCAAATGCTCAAGTTAGCCTAGATTTTCTTTAGCTATTTTAGTATAACATCATATTCTTCCTTGGCTTGTACTGTTGGTTGACTAGCCTCACCTCTCTCTAGGTATGCTAGTTTAAAGTGCCTTCCACTTCTAGTTTTACTTCCACTTCGAGATCCCTCAAACTATCCCAAAAATCTACGGCGGTGTTGACTTTTGATAGGTCTAGCCCTTCTAACCCCCACAAGTCATCTTCTTTCGCCTTTTCTTTTCCTTTGTCATTTACTGGGTGGTCTGTCCAAGTTTCTAGATTTCCTTCTAGAGTCTGACCCTGGTCCTTTGCTTCTTCTGCTTTCGGTTGACTGATCTCCTCTACTGCCTATAGCTCTTTGGCCTTCCAACTATTTCTAGACCCTGAGTAATCCCTCCCGATGTCACTGTCAAGAACAAAGAGGTCTAAGATGCCTCTTTCCTCTTCATATGTGATATCTGGGTTGGCATTCTACTTGCCGTTACTCCTATCTCTGTTCTTTGTACTTTTATTATCAGTGGGCCTATTTTTTGTGGCATTTTTAGCTTTCCTGCTCTCGTCCCCTCTTTCTGGCTCATTCCATTCCTAGCCTTTCTCAGACCCGATTTTAGCCTCGCTTTATGTCTCTTTCTCAGGTTTTGACTCCAAGTTGGATTCTGATCTGTTCCCACTATTCCCTGATGTCCCCTCCGATTCTTTTTTGGGTCCTGTTGTGTCCTCTACACTATTTTCTGGTCGGGTACTAGAAGTAAAAAGGTCATCCTCATCGGGGTTATTCCAACCATCGCTTTCTTTTGACTGAATGTCTGTACCTCCATTCTCTGACTCATTTGAAGAGACCCAACTGTCATTGCCAGTATCTATGTCCGGGTTGTAGAAGGTAAATTCAACATGCACTTCTCCATTCTCAATCATGTTGTCTCATTCTTCCATCATTTCCTCTGCTTCCTCAAGCTCTGCCAGGTCATTCTATTCCATATAAAGACTCTTCTACATTTGAAGTGCATAAGAAATTATCTATGGGAGAGGTGAACTTGGTCTGATGGCCTCCTCTGGGCATATGTAGATATTGGGATCATAGTAGGGGGAAACAGTGTGCACATAGTTCAGATTCTGAGGGGATGGGTTCACGTGGTTTGCCAATGGATTAGTAGTTACATTAGGTTTGACCACTATTGGGGGCGGGATCAACTTGTCGTCAATGAGATGCTCAATCCTATGCCGAAGCCTCAAGCAATTATTGATCGCATACCTATTCCCCTAATGGTAGGCATAATACAGCCCATGGTTGAATCTGATTGGAAGTAGGTCGGGAAGAGGCATTGGGTCGAGGGGCTTAAGGTGCCCTCTTTCCACTAACCTTGGGAACAGTACGGAGAGCGGTACACTCAGTGGGGTGAATACCTTCCTTAGAAGTCTGGATGCGAATGAGGGGCTAACCTGACTTGGCTGCGGGTTAAAAAGGTTAACTTCTGAGGCTTTTGACACATTATTTTGAGGAGAGTTATTGCTGGATTGGTTGGTTGGGTAGTTGTTCTGATAGGGTCTCCTGGGCTTCTAACTTGGACTTGCCTTTGTTTTCTCAATTTCCACTATCTGTATGGCATCCACTATCTGGATTCCTGCATCAAATAGTTGCTCAAAAGTCATGAGCGGCTGAGTAATCAGGTATTTCCTAAATTGGGGTTGCAGGTTCTTTACCACCACTTAGACCTGTTCTTTCTCTATCTGTCGGTTGGTCATCTTTGCAGCCTTGCCCCTCTAACGGGTCAAGAATTCCACAAAAGATTCTCTAACATCTTGTTTCATGGTCTCTAGTTCCCTTGCTGTTACGTCTAGCTGGACATTATAATTGTACTTCTCGACAAATGTAGTGGTGATGTCTTCCCAATTCCTGGTCTTGGTGGCTTCTAGAGATAGAAACCATCATTGGGCAGCTCCTGATAGGGACCTATGGAATAATTGTGCCTTCATTTGGTCGTCAATTCCCATAGGGGCCAAAGTACAGACATATATTCGCAAATGGATCCGGGGATCCCCGGTGCCATCAAATTGTTCCATGTTTGGCATCTTAAATTTGTTCGATAACTTGGCATCGGGGAAGAGGCAAAGACCTCCAATGTCTAGCATATAATCGTCTACCCCTTTATTCTTTCTCATAACTTTCTCCCGCGTATCAATCTTGTTAGAGAGCAGGGCCCCTCGGGCTATGACGGGATCTACTACGACTACTGCAGCAGCTGCAGGTATAGTGGCGATGGGTCTAGCTCCTGGTAAGTCTACACCATACTTGTTCTCTTTCCAAACACGGTTCTCGACTATCTCATCCTGTGGAATCTGCAGAACCTGGTTAACTTGGAGCGCACGAATCTCTGCTTGACACTGAGCTTGGCCTGTGTTTGATTCTGTAGTGTGAGGGTCATGCCCTTCAGAGCTCGCTACATTTTTGCTAGGGTTCTGATCAAGGCAGTATTGATATCATTAGATCCTATCATTTCTATATTTGTTAGGTCGAGATCTAATCTCTGAAGTTGTCCACTCGGTGATCTAATCCAGACAGGTGCAACACTAGAATTCAATGGAGCAATGATGATTCCTGATAGATAGAGGAGAGATGAGAACTCATCAGGTCATAACGTGATGTTATTGAGGTCTGGGATGACCTCGCAAAGGGAATAAAATTAGGTCGGCAAAATTATGGCAAAGTAAAGATAACAGAGAACACATTAAGCTTTAGCTCAATGGGGAATAACTCGGGACTTTAGGATCCCGGGAAAGAGCAAAGGGTGCGGGTAATGAAACCCGACTTAAACCAAAAAGAGAAACATTAGGCCTTAGCTCGACGTCAAAGGAACTCAAGATTTTCTTGGAGAAACCCAAGTGAGAGAAACAAAGAGTGCGGGTGATAAAACCCGACTTAAACTTAAAAAGAGAAACGTTAAGCCTTGACTCAATGTCCAAGAAAAGGGTGCAGGTAAAACCTGACTTAGAGGAGTGTTGAGATTTCCTCAATTCCTCGGGATTTTCAAAGATCCTAGAAAGAAAAAGGAAAAGGTGCGGGCAAAGCCCAACTTATCCGTTGAGATTTTTATCTAAAGTGGTAAAGGGGTGCGGGCAAAACTCGACCTATCTGTCGATATTTTTATCTCTATATCTTGAAGAAAATGGGTGCGGGTGAAGTCGGACTTATCTATCGAGATTTTTATCTCTACGGAAAGAAGAAAAATGGTTCAGGCAAAGCACGGCTTATCCGTCGAGATTTTCATCTCTACGGCTTGAAAAAACAGGTGCGGGCGAAACCCGACTTATCCATTGAGATTTTTATCTCTACGCCAAGAAGAACAAAGGTTGTGAGCGAAGCCCGACTTATCCATCAAAATTTTCATCTCTACCATAAGAAGAAAAATAGTGCAGGCAAAGCCCGGCTTATCCATCGAGATTCTTATCTCTACGATAAGAAGGAAAAATGGTGCGGGCGAAGCACTGACTTATCCGTCAAGATTTTCATCTCTACGGTAAGAAAAAAAGGGTGCTGGCAAAGCCTGGCTCATCAGTCGAGATTTTCATCTCTACGGAAAGAACAAAAAAGGGTGTGGGCAAAGCCCAGCTTATCCGTCAAGATTTTCATCTCTACGGCAAGAAGAAAAAGGGTGCATGTGAAGCCCATCTTATCCATCAAGATTTTCATCTCTATAGAAAGAAGAAAAAATGGTGCGGGCAAAGCCCAGCTTATCCGTCAAGATTTTAGATCTCTACGGAAAGAAGAAAAAGGGTGCAGGCGAAACCCGGCTTATCTTTCGAGATTCTGGATCTCTACAGTAAGAAGTAAAAAGGGGACGTAGAGAAGTCTCAACGTCCAAGTGGGGGTCGCTGGAGTACCCAGTTTAGAAGGAGCATTGAAATTTTCATCGCCTCAATGCCTCAGGATTTCCTCAAAAGATCCTGGATTAGAAGGGGTGCGGGTGAGACCAGGCTTACTAACAGGAAAAAGGGACGATGAGAACTCTCAAAGTCTAAGTGGGGGTCACGGGCGTACCCAACTTAGAAAGAGTGTTGAGATTTCCATCGCCTCAACGCCTTGGAATTTCCTCAGAAGATCCCGAATAAGAAGGGTATGGAGAAGTAAAGATAAATGACTAAAGTGGTATATAAAATGATAATAATAAGATTTGGACCCTTTTTTGCATGTTCACGAAAGAAAGAAGTTGATAGATGTAGGAGATCCTTTGAAAATGGACTAAATAGTGAACTTAAATCCCCATCTCAAATTTTTCGTGCTAGCCAAAAAAATCCTAGATGAAAATGTGTTTCAAACAGATTTATTTTAGCATGTTATTACCATGTGTGAGTTTTAGTTGGAACCAAAAAATGTTTTAGAACCCCTGTGCCATTTTTGAACTTTCTGTGTTGGAATTGCAGAAAAATAGACCACTTTGAGGAATTTTAATTAATTATCGAACAATCTCATAGAGATGAGAAATATATAAAAAGAAAGGTATAAGGGTCTAGTTTCACCAACAAAATATAAATCTCATTTTAGTTTGACAGATTTTAAGGAAAATGGACTCTCCCAAACAGGCAAGTTTTTGTACAGATTCTGCCACAAGAATATTTAGAGCCATTTTGGTTGGGATATGACTCTTGGATTCTATATGAAAAATATAGCTAACACCCTATTCTAGCCTTTGTACAATTTCTCGAACTTCTAGAGGAGGTGTAATAATTTTAAACGATTTTACAACAAGTGTGACAAAATTTGAAATTTGAGAAAAAATAAGAGAAATGATGATCTAAGGGAACAATGCACCTAAGTCTAAGGAATTAAGTCTTTAGAAATCACAAATGATTACTAACACATATAAGAGTGGTATTAATTCAATAAAATTTTAATTGGTCCTTTAGACCAAGGAGGCAAGGGTTTGAGTTATAGAAACCTATGTAGAAAAAGGTTTCAAACCTAAAGAATTAAGTTCACCTAAACAAGATAGAGAATTCTCATAACAATATACTTATGAAAAGTGAGTTGATACTAATGCTTAGATATATTATATAACCTAGGCAGTGGTGGGGTTTCCACGAATAAAGTTGTGCTGCCTCAGAGTTGAACGAGGTAGGCGTCGCGTCGGTTGAAAATCAGGTGAGAGTGACTAACAATATCATAATGACTTGTATATTGTGAAAATATTTTAAATACCTTTACAAGGATGT
>JAUTBS010456318.1:0-15025 GCA_032361285.1 Aequorea victoria | reverse complement strand
ATGCATTCATTCATCATAAACATAATAAATATGAAACCATAAATGCAATGACCTCTCAAATGTTTCTCATTAACAAATCAGGGATCAACGATAATAAAATACATAAAAACATGGCTTTTAAGTATACAATCCTAACAATGCCAGCAAGTAGTGTCGTAACTTCTTTGACGACCACACTAAAGCCCAACAAATTTTCTCTAGCGGCGTGTATCTAGCTTCAAAATCTATTGTTTTCTCGCTCAAGTAATACACGAGCCTTTCTTCGTCGTTGTCCCCTTTCTGCGCTAGCATATAGCCCATTGCAGACTCGTTTAATGATAGGTTTAAGATCAAAAGTTTGGTTGGTTCCGAAGGGGAAAGTACCGGAGTTTTTTATAAGTAATCTTGGATTGATTCAAAGGCATTCTGGGAATGCTGGTCCCATTGGAATTTGGTATTCTTTCTGAGCAAACGAAAAAACAGGTTTATAGGTTGTAGTAAGTTTTGAGATGAATCAACTGATAAACTAAAATTTTCAAAGGAATCCTTTAACTTCTTTCTCTGTCCTCGGGGGAGGCATCTCCAGTATCGCCTTAATCTTGGAAGGATCCACCTGTATCCCCCTTTGCGTGATGATGAATCCCAACATCTTACCGAATGTAACTCCAAAAGCACACTTCTACGAGTTGAACATCATTCGGTACTTTTGGATTCTCTCAAAAAACTTTTCAAAGGTCGGAGTATGTCCTTCAAGTATTTAGATTTGACAATCATATCGTCGACATATACTTCTACTTCATTGTGTAACATGTCATGGAGTAATGTCGATGCAGCACGTTGATACGTGGCTCCTGCATTTTTCAAACCGAAAGGCATAACCCTATAACAATACGTCTCTCACGACGTGGTGAACGTAGCCTTTTCTCTGTCTTTGGGTTCGATGAGAATCTGATTGTAACTTGAGAATCCGTTCATGAATGATTGCAGTGCATGTCCGATAGTGTTGTCCACGAGAACGTCTATGTGTGGCAGAGGGAAGTCATCTTTGGGACTTACCTTGTTAAGATCCCAGAAGTCAACGCAAACTCATACCCAACTGCCTTTCTTTGGCACAGGGACAATATTAGCAACCTACTGGGGGTACTCTGTCACCTGAAGAAAACTGGTGTTCACTTGTTTGGTAACTTCCTCCTTGATTTTGAGGGCCCAATCAGGTCTTATATGCCTCATCTTTGTTTTACGGATTTGGCATTGAGGTAGAAGGGTATTTTGTACTGGACGATATCATGGTTAATTCTGGGCATGTCGACGTATGATCACGCGAAAACATCTTTAAACTCCTTTAATAATTTCATTAACGGCCCACGTTCATCATTTGATAAAGCAAAACTGATCTGGATCATTTGTGGATCCTTTTTAGTACCTAGATTTATTTAAAAAGTTTCTTCAATTAAAGATTTAGCGCCTATCTCTTCTTCTTTTTCAATTAAAAGTTTTAGTTCCTGGGGAACAACCCCATCAAAATCATCTGAGTCAGTAATCAAATATGCATAAGGAAGTACAATAGGATAACCAGAAGAGTTCTCCATACTATTATTATCAACAACGAAAGTTATAATTTTTGACATGTATTTTGATGTAACAGAAGACCGAGACACCCCAACAATCGGATGCTCAGCGGACCCACCACTGGACTCTGAATCTAAAGACGTAGCTGAGTCTGATTCGAACTCTGACTCTGAATCACTATTTACATTATCCAGAACATTATATTCTTAAGCCTAATTCTTTATTACAACGCTACCCTCGTTAGTTATTAATCTGAAACAGTTGATCAGCTCGTTGCTACCCAGCATGGCTATCTCCTCCGTAGTTTATTCTGTACGTATAGGAGTTGCTCCATCAAAGAGCGACCCCAGCGTGAATTCTTTTAGGTCTTCCACCCAATCTTTCTTGCGTGCCTTCTCTGCTACGCCTTCATATTTTTTCTCATCCTCATCAGGCTCGCTGTCCGTTAGCTGATGTTCAAAGAATATCTCCAGCTACGGTATCTTTAACCCAGACCCATCATCTATCCATGGTTCCAAAAATCCACAGAATAGAAAAGTCTCGCCTTCCTTCACATACTGACCATTTAGAGGCCCATAGGATGGTAGGGGAGCCAGGTATTCTGTGTTTGTTCTTTTGGCCCATGCCCTTCTCTGTGCTTTCACTCTCTCCTTAGCAAGGTCCTGTTTTGTGGGCTTGTATCACAGGCTGAAGATTTACTGATTGCCCTGAACACAGATTGGTTCAGTTCTACCTTGCTGACTTTTTCCAAGCTCTAGGCCTGGAAAGTATGACATTTTGCCCATTATTATTACCTCCTGAGGTTTCCAATCATCAAAGTTCAGATAGCTACTGTTTTATCCAATAAATAACTGCTCAGGGTTAGATCTTCCACCACGTGCTGTATTTTGAGCAAAGGGGTGCCGTCAGTGGCAGTTGCCTAGATGCTTGATTCGTCGAATATGGTCAAGATAGCCCCATCCTTTATCATTTTAACCTTTTGATGGAGAATAGATGGAGCTACCTGTACATTAGGGTCATGCTACCACGATCGACCTAACAACAAGTTGAAGGAGGCTGGCACATCTAGTACATGGAATTCAATCTTACTGTTGGTATGTCATATGGTGATAGTGAACTTGACTACTCCCAGAACATTTCTACAGGTGTTATCATAAGCTCGCACCCCCTGGTTAGTTGGCGTGAAATCTTGCTCTTTTAACCTGAGACAGTGCGCTGTTCTGAGTGGGTAGACATTCAATGCTGACTCGTTATCAATCAGTACCACATGTACCTATTTTCTTAGGCATTTTTCTATTATGTGGAGAGGCTTGTTGTGCAGATGTCCTTTGGCGGGAAAATCTTTCTTTGGAAAGGCAATGATGTTATTCAACCGGGTAAGAGCGACCATCCCTACCAACTGTTCAGGAGTGGTATCAATGGAGATGTCGATTTTGCTCAGAGCCCTCAGCACGACTTACCTATGTTTATGGGATGCCATCAGTAGCCCCCAAATACTTAGGTAAGCTTGGATCTTTTTGAGCTGCTTTAGTAGAACATTTTCTTCTTCTTTGGCTCCTGTTGTGGGTTGATTAGATTTGCCCCTCTCTAGGTAGGAAGGTTTAAAATGTCTTTCACTCCTGGTCAAATGCTCGATTTCTTCTTCGGGGTCCCACAAACCATCCCACTGATTTGTAACAGTGTCTAGTTTGGACAGGTCTAGCCCTTCCATTCTCTATAGATCATTTTCTGCTATTTTTTTCTATTTCTGTGTTGGTTGCTGGGTGGTCTGTGTCAACTTCTGACTTTCCTTCTGGGGATGGGTTTTGTTCTTTCTCTACCTCTTGGCAATTTATTTTTTCTACGACCCATAGTTCTTCATCTTTCTAGCTGTTATCGGTCATTGAGTAATCCCAAATATCGTCATCAAGAATGAAAAGGTCTAGAGTGCCTTCTTGCTCCTCAGATGCGATATCTCGGTCGGCATTCTGCTTGCCTTTACTCTTAATCCTATTCTCAGCAGTTCTGATGTCAATGGACCCAACTCTGGTCACATTATCGGCTTCTTTGCTAGCTCCTTCTTCGTACCCTGTATTCCCCGATTTATCTGACCTTTGGTTTTTCTCAGTCCCAGTTTGAGTCTGGCTATTAGACTCATTTTCGGGTTTTGATCCGAGTCCTTTCCGTCTCCCACTGCTGTCACTGACTTTATTTTTATCTATTTTCTTGTCTCTGCTTTTGCCTTTACCTCTATTCCTTCTGTTTCTGCTCCTTCTATTTCTGACCTTGCTTCTATTTGTCTTTGTCCTGCATCCTGTTACTGACCTGGTACTCCCTAGATTCCCCTTTGAATCCTCTTTTGGTTCATTTGCGTCTTCTTATTCTACACTATTATCTGGTAAGGTTCCAGAAATAGAGAGATCATCATCATCGGGGTCATTCCATTTCTCACTTCCATCGAATTCATCGTCTGTGTATTCCTTCTCTGATTCCTCTGATGACATCCAACCATCAATGCCAGTGTCTATGTCGGGGTCATAAAAGGCCAACTCCACATGCACCTCGTTATTTTCTGCCATATTATCCAAATCCTTAAGCATCTCCTCCATGTCCTCTAGCTCTTCTAAGTCATTTTCTTCTACAAACAGAGTTCCTTCTACACCCAAAGACCACAGAAAGTTCCCTTCTGGGAGAGGTGGACTTCGTCTGTCGGCTCCTTCCTGGCAGATGTAGATGTTGGGCTCATAGCAGAGTGAAACTATTTAGACATGGTTTATGTTCTGAGGGGGTGGGTTCATATGATTTGGCAATGGATTGGTAGTAACGTTGGGCTTAGCTGCCGTTAGGGTCGGGATCACCTTATCATCAATTAAATCCTAGATCTTGTGCCGAAGCTTCATGCAGTATTGGAGCGTGTACCCTAGAATCTGATAGTATTAACAGTATAGATCATGGTTGTAATTGACTGGGAGTGGATGGAGAGGAGGCGTTAGAGCAAGGGGCTTTAGGTGCCCTTTCTCTACTAACCTCGAGAATAACACGGAGAGCGGAACACTTATCTCGTTGAATACTCTCTGGACCAAAGGGAATGCAAATGGGGGTCTAACTGGCCTTGACTGAGGAGTAAATTGCTGTGGGTTAAATGGTTGAGGGTTAAAAAGGTTTACTTCTGTAGCCCCTGCCATGTTATTATTGGGCGGATTATGGCCGGCCTGGTTGGTCGGGTAGCTGTTCGAACTCTGATAGTTCTGACCTTTGTAGTTCAGACTCTGATAAGGGCTCCTAGGTTTTGACTAACTTGTATTTGTTTCTGCCTTGACTTCTGTCCTGACCTCTTTCATCTCAATTTCTCCCGACTTGAGGGCATCCTCAATTTCGATCTCTGCATCAAATAATTGCTCAAAAGTCATGAGCGGTTCAGTGATGAGGTACTTTCTGAATTGAGGCTATAAGTTCTTCATTACCGTCTGGACCTATTCTTTCTCTGTAGGTCGGTTGGTCATCTTAGCTGTTTTGACCCTCCAGCATGTCAGAAAATCAACAAAAGCTTCCCGGGGATTCTGCTTGGTGATCTCCAGCTCCCTTATGGTTACATCTAGCTAGACGTTATAGTTATACTACCCAACAAATGCAGTAGCAATGTCTTCCCATTTTCTTTTTCGGGTGGCTTCTAAGGTTAAAAACCAATGTTGAGCAGCCCTTGAAAGGGATCTATGTAAGAGTTGTGCCTTTAACTGATCGTCGATGCCCATGGGAGATAGGGTATCAACATACATCCATAGGTGAATCGTAGAATCTCCAGTACCGTCGAATATTTCCATGTTTGGCATCTTAAATTTTTTGGGAAGTTTAGCGTCAAGAAAGAGACAAAGTCCTTCAACGTCGAGTATGTATTCATCGACTCCTCTGGCTTTCCTCAATACCTTCTCCAACCTTTCAATTTTTTCTGATAGTAAGGCCTCCCGGGCCAAGGTCGGATCTATTACAACAGCAGTAGTAGTAGCAACAGTAGCAGTAGTAGCTGACAGAATAATATTAGGAATACCAGCAGTGGGTCTATTCCCCAGGAGATCTATGTCGTACTGTTCGTCGTCCTAGAGTTAGTTATTGGCTACTTCATCCCGTGGATTTCTTGGAACCTGATTCAATTGAAGGGCCCGAATTTCTGCCTAGCACTGAACCTGGACCTAGGTCTGCTTTTGGAGTGTGAGGGCCATACCTTTCAAAGCTCGTTGAATCTCTAATAGAGTCTGGTTCAATGCAGCATTCGTATCAATGTCTCATTCCATAGTGTTTTCTAGATTAGAGTTTGATCTTTTGAGTCTTCCACTTGGTAACAGAATCTAGGCGGGCGTAACATCAGAGCTTGAAGAAGCAATGATAAACTCTAAAAGAGAAGGAGATGGAAATGAATTAGATTTATAAAATGTATACAGCTCGTGATGACCCTACGAGGAAAAACAAAAGATAGAAAGATCAACACTATCGCAAAGAAACCAGGTGGGTAACCAAGACCCGGTGAAAGAGCACGTGGGCTACCTAAAAAAGAACAACAAAAAAAGTTTGCGGGTAATGATACCCGGCTTAAACGGAAAAAAGAATCACGGAGTCTCAGCTTGACAACTCGACGATAAAGGAACTGAAAATTTCTTTAGAAAATCTCGAGCGAGAGAAATAAACGGTGTGGGTGATAACACCCGGCTTAAATGAAAAGAGGATGTCGAGATGCTTGATCTCTACGCCTAAGAGAGGGTTGTGAGAAAAACCTAACTTAGAAGAGCGTCGGAACTGCCTCAATGCCTTGGGATTCATGAAGATCCCGAATATGGTACGAAGAAGGTGCGGGCAAGGCCTGGCTTTCCATCGAGATCGGAATCTCAAATAGCAAAAAAAAAGGAAGGTTTGCGAGCAGAGCTTGGCTTTTCGTCGAGATCGAAGTCTCAAACGGCAGAAAAAGAAAGGTTTGTGAGTGGAGCTCGGCTTTCCATCGAGACCAAAGACTCAAATGGCAAACAAACCCGAGGGTGCGGGATGATAGCGATTTTCCCTCTCTATCGAGTATTAGAAGGCTAAAACTTTATGGGCGAAGAAAAAAGAAAAATATAGGCATGGGACAATACCGGCCTATCCGTCGAGACTGATCTCTATGACCAAACGAAAAGAGGTTTGCGAGAGGAGCCCGACTTGTCCGCTGAGACTCTGAATCTCAAACGGTAGACAAAAACCTAAGGGTGCGGACGATACCGACTTGCCCTCTCCATCGAGTCTCAGAAGGCTAAAACTCTACGGGCAAAGAAAAAAGAAAAATACAGGCACAGAAGCATTGTGTCAGCAGTGTGTCTGCCCTCCTCTGGCTTGAGGGCTGTCCACCGCTGGCTTCAGCAGTGTGCCTGTCCTCCTCCGTAGCCCAGGTATCATCGGTAGCATCCAGCAAACCGTCCATCGGGGTAGATCACTCGGAGACCTACTGTGAAAGGCTGGAGAGAGAACCGCTGAGCCCTCCAAGTGAGCTAAGACCCCTGAAGAAGGAATCAGTGCTCTAGGTCCCGCAAGACTACATCGGGACCGCCGGGACTTCAAACGATGGAACTGCCAGAGTGGGGTCCTCCTCGTGACTCGTACCACCGGTAGTCTGATCGTTGTTGGCTATGATAAAAAATAGTTGAGAGAGCAGAGAGAGTTAGGGAGAGCAGAGAGCGTCGACAAGGTATCAGCAGAACGCGTATGACCGAATAAACCACCGCATGAAACTTAAACCTAAACTCGCAACTCTTGGTATACCTAGCGTGCGCCACTTCCCTCCTTCACACGTGGCGTCATGCCACTTCACTCCTCCACACGTGGCGTCATGCCACTTCTCTCCACCTGGTGTCAGGAAGTCCAGTCATCACATAGCGCACGCCACCTCACTCCTCACATGCCAGGTATATCCAATTGCCACGTGGCACTGTGCCACTTCCCTCCGAGCCAAGTGGCGCCAGCCACGTGTACACCTCCCATTTGTCAAAATTTATTAGTTTCAAAAATAAAATTCCAAAATTTAGGGTCTATCCCCGATAATTTGAAACTTTAAAAAAAAATATCTTCGATCCCCGATCATCTTTCTTATCTGCTAAAGCTTCGTTGTTACCCACGGGATTCCAAAGAAGGTTTGTCTTATGACCTAAAACTCAGTGCCTTGGGTTCATCTCATGACCTAAAACTAAGTCACGGGTCCGTTCCTTGCCCTAAAACTAAATAATATGTTCATCTCACGGCCTAAAACTGAGTGCCTTGGGTCCTTCTTATGACCTAAAACTAAGTAAATTCGTTCATTCATTTTGTCCATTCATGACCGTAAAAGGATAGCACGCGGTCTAGCATGACTTAAAACTGAATAAGCAGTCCTGCATGATCTTAAACTACGCTCGTAGTCTAGCACGACTAAAAACTGATGCTCACAGTCTGGCACGACTATAAACTGATGCTCGTAGTCTGGCACGACTATAAACTGATGCTCGCAGTCTAGCACGATCATAAACTAAAACTCGTAATTCGACATGACTATAAATTGATGCTCACAGTCCGACATGACTATAAACTGATGCTCATAGTCCGACATGACTATAAACTAATGCACGTAGTCTAGCACAGCTATAAACTGGGCACGTAGTCCACTAAAGACCTTAAAATGATAGCTTTTCCTTTTTTTTGTTTTCTTGTTTCTCTTATCCTAAATACGGTTTAATCAAAAGGGACTGTGTATGGTACTTTGACATTCACTCACCCACACATTGCGACGAGAGTTTTGTCAAAGAGGGATAACTATAGACACCCCAATTTTAACTAAATCAAGCATAGGCTGGTTCGAACTGGTTTTGTGGGCTTCCGATGATGAATACATACATAAGTAGTGTCAAAGGATGCTATTTACATGTCCAAGAGTATAAGAGATATTCCAAAGCACCCCCAAAATATCCCGAAACACCGTAAAACACCCAAAATACTAAAAATATCCCTCGATGCAGCCCCACCTAGTGCGGTGCCACCTCAAAGTAGCGCATGCCACTTCCCTCCCAAAATCCATGCGCCATTTGCAAACCCTAAGCTATATTTATCCCTAGCTCTGCACCACTTCCCTCCGAAAATCCCTAACCACGCCGTGTCAGGGCTCTAGCCACCTTTGCTCCTAGCGCTGCGCCACCTTCACATGGCGCACGCCACTTCCACCTGGCGTGCACCACCTTGAGAGGAAGTTTTGGCCCCAAGTCAGCTTGCTCGCCCAAAAATCTATAAATAGGACCTTCTCCCCACCTTGTTTGAGATCCTTAATTTTGAGAGCACAAAACCTCTACAAAATTAAGACCCGAACCTTATTCCCTAAATTAAACCCCTACGAAAATAATAACTTTAAGCATAAGCAATCCCTTGAAACTTCACTAAAGACTTACCAATTCAGAATCCTTTGCTTTGGAAGGACTTCGAAGGCTCAAAGACCGTATGAAAGGCTACTCAAGGGCGCACCATAATTGAGGAAAAGAGCCTCGAAACTGCTTCAAACTTCACTCATCTTTCAGAATATATGGTAAGTCTCTCCTTTTCTCATATCTTCCATTTATCCATCTTCTTCTTGTAAGTAAAAGTTCTTTCTATTCGGTAAAAGGGGAGAAAGAGGTCGTTGGCCTCGTTCTCCCTGGTTCAATTTTATTTCTCTATTTTTATTTAAAGCATATTTTCATATTCCTTAGAAAAAGCATGTTTTTCTTTTCTTTCTTCTTAACTTTAAGAATGCATGAAATATAGGATTTAGGGTATTTTTTAAAAAAAAATGTTATTTGAATTGATACCTTTTTTTTCTTTTTTGCTTTCTTTCTTTTATAAAAAACACCTACACACAAAAAACACACTATTTTCTGGAAACAATAGCCCCTTTTGTGCCTCTAATTATGGAGCTCACTCTTGCATAGTGACGCAGGCCATTTCTAGAGAACCCAAAAGTGGTGCACGCCATGTCCATGTGGCGCACGCTAGGTTATGAGGTGGCGTGCGCCACCTCTGTTAAAAACCAGTTGCTCTAGTAGCTTTTTCCTGCATCTTTCTATCTTAACACCATGTTATGTATGCATCAACTACACTGATATACTATCCTCTCCTGCTTGACATGCATTAAGTGTAAGAATGCATAGAAAACCTTTGTTTTAGGGTAGGTTTTGTTTATTTGTTTCGTTTTTAATGTCGTCTCTTCAACCTCTTTTCTGTATGTGTTATTTTTAATAAATTTAAGACAAAAACTAAAAGAAATGGTTAAGTAAAGGCTGGTCTTCGGATCGGGCGATATGGGTGCCTAAAATCTTCCCCTTTTGTACCCTAGCTCCTGAACTATTATCTCTTGTAAGGACGGACTGGTTCCTTGAAAGTTTGGTTTTTTGATTTTTTTAAAAATTAAGTGGCAACTCCAATTGTGCGGCCTTTAACATGGACGCGTTTGGGGAAAGTTCTCTTTTCGAAGTATGGAAACAAATCGCCTTTTCTTTTATCCTAAAATCCCGAGAGCGTGTTAAAAAAAGGCATAAAATAAAATGAGCACAACTCTTTGGTTTTACCAAAGGGAGGGGTTCCTCATAATATAAACCTCCATTCTCCCAACGCTTAGCAATATTTCTCCAACTCCTATAATACCATCTAGAAATTTTGGCCAAGAGAGGAAGAGGAAGGGGAGAAGAAAAGAAGAAGAAAGAAAAATGAGAAGGAAGAATAAAGGAAAGAAAGAAAAAAATGAATAAGGCAAAAGGAGAAATACCAAAAGCAAAGTCGTCCTACTCCCTTGGATCAAGAAAGACAACCAAGTAAGACAACTTTAAAACTCTTCACTTCTTACTTAACATCATCTTCTTAAGTTCATCTCTCTCTAAGTTAAAAGAAGATAAGACCATGAAAGAACAAACATGGAGGAACCCTAGTATTCAAGAAAGATGAACTTTCTTGCGTTGTGAATAAAATAAAGATGAATTATGATACAAATGAAGAACTCAAAATAAATGACTAATATGGTATATAAAATAATAATAAGAATATTGGGAGTCATTCATGTATGTGCAAGAGAGAAAGGAGATGATGGAAGTAGGAGATCCCTTTGAAAAATGACGAAACAGTGACCATAATGCTCATCTCATGAATTTTTGTGAAACCCAAATAGACCCTGAATAAAAATATGTTTTTAAAAGAGCTATTTTGTCATGTTTTTAGAATGAATGATATTTTGTTGGACCCAAAAATATGTTTTAGATCTGTTATGATATTTTTGAACTTGTTGCGTAAGAGTTGCAGAAAAATAGTTCACTTTGAAAAAATTTAATTAATTTCAGAAATATCTCCTAGAGATGAGCCATATATGGAAAGAAAGGTATATTAGTATAGTTTCACCAAAAATTATAAAGATCATTTTCATTGGATGGATTTTGAGAAATGGGGATTATCCCAAACAGTGTCCTTTTCGGACAGACTGTACCCCACTAATTTTTAAAGTCCTTTCTGTTGAGATATGACTCTCAGGTTTTCATAAAATATTTAGGTAACATCATAATATGGCCTCTGTAAGAATTCCGGAATTATTAACGAAGGTTTGATAGTTTTGAACGATTTTAGAACAAGTGGGAAAGAATCTAAAATCTGAAGAAAACTAAGAAAAATGTTGTTCTAAGAGGAACTAAGTGCCTAAGCTTAAGAATTTGAATTCTTAACAACTCTAACGAATGATTAACGCATACAAGAGTATTATTAAGATAATAAAAAGTCAATTGGTCCTTTAGACCCAAGGGAAAGAGGTTGAGTAGTAGGAACTCATAAAGGATAATGTTGTAAGCTTAAAAAATAAAATCACTTTAGGTTCATATAAACAACATAACTCATTTTCATACATATATACTTGTTAGAAGTGAGTTGATGGGGAAGATGTGGAAGGTGTTCTGCCGCCTCGGTGTTGAAAGAGGTAGGCATCTTGTGGAGCATGTATTGCTATCATGTTTTTCATTATGCATATAAAAGAGGTTTTTAAAAATATTTGTGAGCATGTGTTGTTCGTACATCTAAAAGTTGTTTTCTCTTTAAATATAGAGATTTTGAGCATGTGTTACTTATGAAAATATTTTTATCTAAAATATATAATATCTTGTCAAAAAGTTTCAAGGTTTGAGGGTATCCAACCCGTGGAGTTGCCCTTTTATGGGTGTATGATAGCCTTTATAGATTTTGCCCTTTATGAGTATATATTTTCCCTTTATGGGCGTATGTTTTCCCTTTATATTTGTAAGTTTACCTATATGGCTTTACCTTTTTATGGGTGTCAGTTGCACCTATCTCTGGTGATAAAGAGTGGTCCTCATCTCCATCACTCTAATTAAATGAGTTGTGAATGAGGTTACAGTATGGTTAGAACTCCTGATCGTGAGATAGATGACTACTTGGCCACCAGAGGACATAGTATGGGTTTGTGTGTGCTTGTGAGCACGTATAATATGTTATTAAACATTTATGAGTTGGGCTAAAGAGACGTATGTTTAGAAATTTGAATGATATTTTCTAAACTTCATGTCTGCGCCATAGGGCCAGGTTTTAAAGCATGAAAACTTTTATAAATCATTAAAGTTGGGTCGTAGGGCTGTATGTTGAAAAGATAAAAGAGTTGTTTTTATAAAACATTATGAGTTGGGCTAGTGAGCCATAGAATGAAAATATATTATTTTGCATGAGTTGTATGACCATGTATTTTCTGGATAAACTCTTTATGAAATATCTGTTGGGAAATTGTGAAAAAGTATGCACTCTTATCTTTTAAAAGCCTTTTTATCTGTACCGATGTTTGAGAAAAGTCATAAAATATTTACTCTTAATTTTCAAGTGTTGTGTTGATATACTTTTCATTATAATGCTAAGTTCACTCTACTATAACCACTTGTGGTTGTAGATCTTGTTACAGGGTAGATGGTCGGTCCACCAGGGTACGGTTGAGGTCAAAAGAACAAGTCTGATGTATGATGCCTTTGAGAAACCTACATGAGGTTTTTATTAAAGAGATGGTATATAGATATAAATAGTGGGTCCTTGTATAACATTAGGGATTTTGTATCCCGATTATTGGTGTAAAGTAAGAGCGTTGTTGGTGTAAGTAGTCTCTTTAAAGATGAGAGTAAATTTTTCTTTGAGGTTTGAATTAATAACCTTTTGATTTGAGTTATTTGTGAGCTAGATGAGCTTTTTCCGCACCACTCCGAGCAGTTTAAATCATCCTCAGGGTACTAGATGTGACATTTTCGTATTAGAGCTCTAGGATATAGGTTCTGTAGGCTCGGTTCTGTCTGGTACTGTGGTAGACCATTGGAATGTGTGATAAGTCTTTAAAAGTATGATGATTGTTAGGAATGTCTTATCCTTATCTTTGAATGTCTAGTTAACTAGCTTGGAGATCTGATTAGAAACACGTTTGTCGCAAGACGTTGGTTCTAATTGGAAGTCTAATTGTGTTAATGGATTGGATGAGATATCCCTAGCAATCAAGGTAAGTCTATCCGGTTGGGATGAGAATTATAAATAAATGAAACTTTTGTTCTAAGCATGTTGATTGGGGTTGTGGGATAACCCGGACAATCTAGGTAAGTTTATCAAGTTCAGGAGAAAATTATAATAAACGGAACTTGTTGGAATTAGAGAGATAGCCCTAGCAGTTTGGATGAGTTTGAGAACTCAAGGTGAAAGTAGTAAAAGAATAGAACTCAGTTCCAAGTATATTGGGTTGGAATGATAACCCTAGTGGTTTGTGTGAGCTTGAGAGCTCGAGAAGGAAGACCTATTGAATGGAGCTTCAATTTAAGAATGTTGTTTTGGTTATGGAAAGATAACTCTAGCGAGCTAGGCGAATCTATCCATTGAGTGTGAATTTCTAATGGATAGAATTTTTTATTCAAAATTTGAGTAAGTTGTAGAATTGAGAAGGTTGTTCCCATTGGGTCAACCTCATTGGAGTAAAGATAGTATAACCTTGCTAGTGAAAGGAAGTAAGTGACAAGATGGATAAAGAGAAAAAAGAAATATTCTAAGTAAAATTTCTTAAAATGGATGAGATGATCTTAGTACCAAGACTTGTTAGTGTAGCACGTAGACATTGTATATGTCTAGCACGTAGACATTGTATATGTCTAGCACGCGTTAGTCGTTAAAAGTCTCATGATAGAGATGGTGTTATTTTACACATATAAAAGGGAGATTATTCCCTAAAGTTTACACATAATGTTGTCACTTCATCAGAAATTTAGAATGAAATACGTGATGAAAGAGTCGGTGGAAATAGATAATAAGAAATTTCTTGAGTTGTGTCGAATGTAAATAGAATATGAAGTTTAAACCAGGGTTGTAACATCCCAAATTTTTTAAAGGAAAATCTTAAAAGATAATTAATCTTATTTAATGCTAAAGAGAGATTTTGTTTGGATTATGGCAAAGATAAATAATGAAATTAAAAATATAAATACGAAAGGACCCAATTCTCTAATTGGAACATTAATGAGAATTAATTCGTAAATCCCAAATCAAGAAGAACTCAAGTGCATTTTATGCCAAGGTAATTTAATCCCCAAAGGAAAAATCAAAATACATACATGAAGGGTTCAAATGTGCTAGATGTGGAGCGTGGAGTAAGGGTCTGTCACAAGGGATTCCACCCCAACCCCTGTGTCTTGTCTGTGCTTCACCTTTTCTCGAGGTGAATGGCTGAGAGTATAAAAGCTTTTTCTTTCTCATTCTGACCGAAAATCCCTCTTGGTGAAGTCTGAGATCTTGCTTCCAAGATCTGTCTATTCTATAGAGAGAGATGGCGATTTGGGGGAGTTGATAAAGGAGTGAAGACGTTGGTGCTAAAGGTGAGAGCGATCTCACACCTGAATCGGATAAGAAGAAGAGAAGAGGAGAAGAAGAAGTGTAAGAGATATTTGAGGTGCTCTTGGAGCTTTTATCGGGTTTAACCTGGCATTTCGGGAGCTGGTATTGGGCGTGCAAGACCCAGTGAGAGGAGATCGGGAAGGAAGGAACTTCATCTACCATCTTCTTCGAAAGGTAAATTTTTATCTCTTTTGTTGAGGGAGAAACCCCCTGTTAAGTTCTTTGGAGTTTTTAGCACATGCATATGTATGGATCTTCCTTATATCCATCTTTGAGTTCATTAATGGAGGAAATCTGGAGTTAATGTTTTAATAATCATAGAGATGACCATCTAAGGAGTCTTAGAGTTAGGCATGTATAGGTTATGCAGGAAGAAAGAGGATGCACGTAGTAGATCTTGAGAGTTTTGGACCAAAAACTCATGTTTTTCCCCCAAACAGAGCCTTAAAACAGAGTATGAGAAAACATGGTATCATTTTTTGTGATGGTTAGTTGACCCACGAGAACTTATAAGTCGACCCAAGAGGTTGTGCTCTCTGTATCTCTCTCAGGCGAGGAGATGAGTCGACCCACGTGAGCTGTGAGTTGA
>JAUTBS010456207.1:0-15027 GCA_032361285.1 Aequorea victoria | reverse complement strand
GCATGGCCTATTTATGGACTTATTTAATAATGTACTTGAGGTTGCAACTCTTGGTTGCACCATTTAATTACAGTTTTGTAACCATTCGATTGTCTTTTCATGAACATCTTTAGGACAAAACGGCATCTAAAACAAATATTTTCAAAGTAACTGAAGCAGTGCAACACCACTTGGCCAAATTTGCCTATTTCCCTGGAAACTGTACATGAAAGAATCTACTTCGAAGCCACTTTTTCCGACCTAATTGTGTGAAAGAATCTTACTTCCGAACAATCAATTAGCCCATTGCTCAAACTCATGAATTTCATTGAACCCCCCACTTGAATACCATATGAGTAACCATAAAAAATAGAATAAACCCCTCAATGGCAACCAAAAAGGCAATTCAAGTTATGAAAATTATATACACCAACAGATCTAATATGTAAAATTTATGCAAGAAATCTTCCAAAAGATTATCATGCCATGGAATAGCACAACACTTTTTTATATACAATTAACTTCTAATAACTTTTTAGGCCTTAGATAGCTTAGAACTCCAACAAAGTAACTAAATACAAATACCTTTATTTGTAAAGTTTAACATAAGGAGCATTTACTTAAAAAATCATCTGTATTTCACCCAAAAAAAATGAGAAGTTGGAAAAAAATAAAAACAAAGAACCCACATTAATGAAAATCATAAGACATCATTAGGGGATAGAGGCGTGCCATTATAAGGACGCTCGCTCTTGCGTGTAGCAACGCTCTCTTTTAATAGACTCACCCTCAACTTGATAATTATATAACAAAGAAGTTTTTCAATATGGTCACATTGAACATCCTAATCTTTCGATGGGTTAAAAAATGAGCAAGTGACCAATTTGGCCCAACACAATTTGAGCCTTTAGATTTTGTTTAAGATTGAATCTCAACCATCGAAATACAATCCTCTCACATACATTTCAAAAAAACTGAGCATGAAGGAAGCAGCCACCAGCTATGAACTTAACAACACTATTAAATCATACCAAAGAAACAAAATCTGTTATCAGATGACCTTAAAATCTGAGTGTAAACTTGAATTTTGATTAAATGACATGCATAACAACACTTAAAGTGAAAACTGTCTGTTTGAGAAATAACAAAACAAAGAAAGCAAGTCCCACACACAAAAAAGAAAAACTAATCCAGCATACTACTCTCAATCCAATTAAAATAAATAAGCTCACAACCTAATAACATCAGTTGGACTCCATTCTAAATAATCCAACAACCAACTGATAAAAAAAAGAAAAACAAAAACACAACGGGACATATAAAATATCAAAAGAAATATGAGAGGGATAACTTTTTGGCACAAATCCAAAGTGATATCTGCTAGAAGTGTGCTTAGTGTAATTCCCAATAGACCCGCTCAGTGTCCGCTTAAAAGCACCCAAATGGATTGCCATGTATGGGGTCATCATTTTCTGCTTTATATTTTGTATATATTATTATCTCATTTTCTGCTTTATATTTTGTATATAAGACAGCCTGCAATAAAATAAATTTTGTGTCATTTTTCATTCAACCTTTATTGTCAAGAATTACTCATCCTAATTAATAATCACCAGTGAAAGGACCTTGAACAACTTATACAATCCATTGTCTATTTGCAGTGCAAAGAAGAAAATCAATCATTTGATGATCTTCTAATTATTAACATGCCGAATAAAAAAAAACAATTACCTTGTCTATTTGATGTTCTTCTAATTAAAGCATAAAATAAATAGTAATAGGACTGATTACAATGAAGCAAATAAACCCTGACTTTCTTCTCAGTTTCAAGACTCAAACTACAAGCAGACAGGATTGCGAAAAGTTAAATCGAAAATCACACAAGTTTTCAACCTAGCTGCTTATCTCTCTCTAATACAATAGTTATAAGAACACACTTTTACTTACACCAATGTAATATCTCTAACACAGTTATACAGTTTATGAATCTAGCAATAGATATCTAAGACAGTTATACAGGTTTTCTTACAGTGACTATAAAAAAAAAAGGAAGATGGCCTTGGTTCTTATATGGGGTTTTTGCTCTCAGCTACCAAATCCAAAAGGGAGTGAAACAAGGGTTTGCTTTAGAGATGAAGGAGATGATGGGCACCGGCGATGGTGGACGACGTGAAAAAAATAAAGCAAAAAATAGAAAGGGGTTTGCTTATAGAGAGGGAAGACGGCGATGATGGACGTTGGTCGGTGGTGGGTTCAAAGCCGGCAATGATGGAAGCTGGTCGGGTTTTCTTACAGAGAATGACGATGCCACATCGTGGCTTTGAAGTCGGCGATGATGGTGGCCACGCCGTGGATTTGAAGTCGGAGATGGAGAGAGAGAGGCCACGCCGCCGTGGATTTGAAGTCGGCAATGGAGAGAGAGAGAGGCCACGCCATGGATTAGCGATGGAGAGAGAGAGGCCACGCCGCGTGGATTTGAAGTCGGCGATGAAGAGAGAGAGGCCACGCCACCATGGATTTGAAGTCGGCGATGGAGAGAGAGAGGTCACGCCGTGGATTTGAAGTCGGCGATGGAGAGAGAGAGAAATATAGACACGCCTAAGAAAGAAACACAACGCCTCATATTTTATTTTGAATTTTGAACTGGAGGGAAATTTTAAGATTTCATTTTGTAAAATTGTTTTGAAATTTTAAGATTTCATTTTCATCTCAGTCATTCAATCCAAATTAATACATCTCATCTCAGCCATTCAAAGTGCCAATTAGGACACATGTCCCATCAACACCAAGATAAATTGTATAATAGATTACCACTTTTAGAAGTAGTTTGTAAGTAGAATACGCCTCACGAACCATATAAAAGAATAGTTGCCATTATTGTTTCATTCCATACTCGAACCAAATAATATATTGAATTACGATGGATTCTCATGATAATGCAAAGACTCAAGTCTCATATGATCCTCTCTAACACATAAAACACCTTGGGGACCTGATACAAAAACTCACAGAAACTATTCAATCTTATCAACTACAACAACAATAATTGCTCTTGCCCCCGACTCAACAATGTAATAGCGGATGACAAAATTCAAAGTCTAAGAAGCAAAAGGTTGAATCATGAAAACATTTAAAATAGAATTGAAAAAGAAAACGCACTGCACTACGATGCCCAACCTGTGAGAAGATACACTATAGCAAGTGTCGAAAGAAAATTAAGAGATGCTATAAGTGTGAAAAAATAAGACATTTCAAAAGAAATTACCAAAAATAGCATGCAAAGGCTAAGGCATAATGTCCCATTACATCAGGTAATCCTAATATATAATAAAAAAGAAAGGAGTTAGAATTTCAAGAAGGGTAATACGTATCTTTGGAAGTTACACCGATGAACGGAATCTTAAGTTTTAGAAAGAAAAAGAAACTTTAACCCACGCTACATCGGACCATTAGAAGTACTACAGAAGGTTGAATCAGTTACCTATAGATTTGTCTTAACTCTCAAATTGCCAAACATATGTGACGTTATCCACATGTCAATACTAAGAAAGTACAACACCGACTCTACTCATGTCCTAACACGATCACCTGAGGAGTTGGATTGAAATTTGCACTATGAAGAGAAACCAGCAAAAGTTCGATTGTCGGGAGAGACAATTACATAATACGAAAATTTCATTAGTCAAGGTGTGGTGAAAGAATCACACAGAATGTGAGGCAACATGAAAAAGGAAGATGACATGCAATAACTATATCCAAAACTATTCAAATCATGTAAGTTTTAACATATAATACGAAAAATTTGATGTAGAATCCAATGTGGGGAGACCACTTTAGTTTAAAGGAACAAACTTATTAAGATTGGGAAAATGTAATATCACGACTCTCAAATAGACCCAAGAAGATCCAGAACTAACACCTGAATCGATGAATAAATCCGAGAAGACCCGAAACACAAAACTAAGACTAAACGATAATAGAAAGTGGACTTAGAGAACACCAAAAGTTGTAAACTCAAGCTATATGAACTCAAAATGAAATTCTTGACACAATTAACAGAGTCAATTTTCAGTCCAACAAGTCAAAGGACTCAAGAAGTCTAAATAAGGCTAAAAAACCCTAAAAGAAGCGTAAAAACACTCAAACAGACCCTGCGAACAAACCGTAAGGAAAATTGGAAGAAAACAAAAATGAAAATCTTTACAATAAAGTACTGAAGAATAGTATATAACATTATACAAGAATAAAAGTCAATAGGGCGGAGCCCTTGAACTCAAATCCATCTAAAACACTAGAATATGATCTGAACAACACAGAATCAACTTCGAGCTTCATGACCTAAACCAGTTTCTATGCCATTTTATCGTAATGAGGTTTCTGAAGTGATCCGATAATTGTTTTCATGCTTGAAAGGTCAATAAATACATTTCATAGCTTCGTGACCTTTATGTAGGTCAAAATCGCTTTGAAACCCCAAAAACTCAAGGTTCGAGATTTTTTTTCAAAATTATAATTACACATTCAATATTTGAATGTTGTAATTAGACTAAAATAAATTTTTGGAATTGTTCTAAGATAATCAATTTTTGAGGTATTTTCCGAGGGTCAAAAAATTATTAAAAGTGTGATTTTTGTATTTTTGACCTCTCGGGGGACACTTCGCATCACCACAAAGCCTATGAACATGCATATGATGTATAAATAATAGCATGAAATAAAAAAATTAAAGAAAAATTTCTTTCTCTAATTTTCCTCCTAACAGCCGAGGGAGAGAGGAGAAACTAGTGAACAATGTGGGAGGAGAGAGCTTCCAGCCATCGGAGCTCCACCCCGCCACCCCCACAGCTCACCACTAGACCACCGTGAGCCATCGGTGCTCTACCCCTCCACCCCCATAGCTCAACACCGGACCACCGTGAGCCATCGTCGCCATAGCAGGAGCCACCAACCGCTGCCGGTGAGCCCATCACCCATTCTCCTATATTTTTCCCTAGCTGCCACCGCCACCGCCACACACCACCTGTCATCACCATAACCACCACCACCATCGAGAAACCACCTAAGAACCTTCTCCTACCTCCCCTCTCATCAACGAGCTCGACCATGAGCCCCCAGAGCCACCACAGTGGCCGGAGAAGGGAAAAGATCATGGGTCAAATTTTAGGTATGAAACTAGATTTTGGCTGCGCCTTTGTCGCCGGCCACCGTCCTCCACCGCCGTCTTTATCTCTGACCATGACTTATAAATGATGCCCATGTACTTTCTCTGTGCAATGGAGAAAACCTCACTTAATTTGATTGAGCATACAATGAGAACCAAGCTCTCAAAGTCAGCTCCCCGAAATGAGAAACCGAGAATTTCTCAGTTTACATGGCCAAACAACCACCTTTCGACCACCACCACGGCCACCACAATACTCTGATTGAGATGATTCTTGCTTCTGGGGAAAGACCACACTTCAGAATACAACTTTCATGATCAAAACTTCTCCCAATTGTATCTAGAACATAGAGAACTTTTGAGCCAAAAATTGGAGAAATTTTGGCAAACCCAGAATTTTGGGTTTGCATGTCAAACCAGCCACATTTCGAAGGCCATTGTTGGTTCAATACAATTTAAAATGATTTGACTCTTTTTGTGTTGTTTATATGACTCATTAAAATGGATTTTACATGTTTTAAGTGTTCCCAAAATATGTCTCTACCCTAGATAAAAGCTGATCCAAAGATGGCTCCCCAACATTTGCCCAAAACCCAAAAAATGAAACATGTATGAAATTTAGCCAACTTTGAAACCTCATATCTCTTAGCTCAGAGCTCTAATTTGCTTGATCCTTAAATAAATGGAAATCTGAGTATATAATACAACTTTTATGTTTTGAGTTTGTCCAAATTCCTTGAATAAACCAAAGGAAAACCGAGGCAAAGTTGACCCCTTAGAATATACCAAACTTCGAAATCAGAATTTCATTTTCAAATAGCTTACTTTTAACCTTCACCATGGCCTCTAAAAAATTCCAAATGACTTGATTATTTTTTCAATAGAAATACCATAGTAAATCCTGCAACGTTCAAGAAGAAATCCCAATTTAATTATGATCAGACCAAAGGGATTAATTAATTCAAAGATTGAATAAAATTATGAAAATTCTACCAAATTGACTTTTGGCCAGATTTGGTTAGTTCCCATGGGCACTCAAAGAATTCCAAAGATAACCTTATGACCACTCATTTTGAAGCTCCAAATCCCAACTTTCTAATGATGCCGATAATGGCCAAATCCAACCTCAATAAAGCCATAAAAATAGCAACAAAAAATACTCTTCAAATTTGATATCTAACACTGTAAAATTTTGTAAGTGTAAAATCTTTGACAATTTCTACCAACGAGCTTCAAAAAGATTTCAAACGATAATTATAATTTTATATTCGAACTGAAGAGGTTCAAAAACCCTAATATGGACTGAAACACGAATTTTAAAACAATGGGGTAAAAATATTATTTTTCCCCTAGAAGTCAAAGGACTCGAAACCAAACATAGGCACATTTTAAGTATCAAATTGACTTTACATGATAAAATGTCTATGTCTGGGTGTTATCATGCATTTGTGTATGTCAGGGCCCGAGTAAGTTTTGTTTGTCTTCTTTCTGACCATTGCAAAGTCACTAGGTGAGTTACAAATAAATTACTTTACTATTTGTACTTGTTCTGAATATAATTTTTTTTTATTTATCTTTATGTATATCTTAAATTACATGAGATTTGGCTGATACACCATATTTTTGTTGATGATAAATGTAGGCTTGATACATCAAATCTTGTTTAAACTATTTTTAACCTGAGAATGTATTTTCGTATTTATATGGTGGATTTCGATCGGGAGAGTAAAAATAATATCGGGGATCCCGATTGGTGGGGTAAAAATAATACCGAAGATCTCGATCGGAAGAGTAAAAATAATACCGGGGGCCACAAGTCAGGTTGTAACGGATGATATCATGTCTATTTTTATTATAGGGTATCTCCCTATCTCTGATCGGATACCAAGAATAATGACATGCAAACAAGATGGTTTCTCTTTTATATTATTATTATTCTTTTTGTCATTATTTGTTCTATAAAATGTTGTTATAATCTAACGTATGAAAAAATGGTAGAAAATAGTTTCACATAAAATTCCCTTCTTTAGGAAGAATTTTTTGACCAAAAGTGGTAAAATAGTAATTTAGTTATTATCTGTCATCTTACTAAAGTTTTGCGCTTACGACATTGCATATCTTTCAGTTTTGTATCATGTTAGCCTTTCCTAGAAGAAGCTAGATGATTGAAATCGTGCCATGGACCTTCTAGCTACCTCTGTTTGCTTTTTTAATACGAAAGGTCTTTTCTTGTTTGTCTGAACATATTTTATTTTATGGCCCGGGAAGTGGGCCTATTTGGAGAAAAGTTTGTAATAACTCTAAACACTAGAATGCTCTGTGAGTTATGTTAAATATTTGTGATGCCATGCTTCCATACAAAAGTAAACTCATTTTACTCCATAGTATAAGCCTAGTCCTCTTTTCAAACCTATAATGAAAGATAATATTTTTAATAATTAAGTAAAAAGTTTTTAATTAGTAAATAAAATTCATAAACTCGTAAGTACGAGGCCTTGGGTGGATATTAACTCACTGGCCGGTCACGGATCCTAACCTATGGAATTTGGGTTGTGACACTTATATCATCTACTCCATGTGAAAGGTTATCAACTTCAGTTACATTAGCCTGAGCATGTTTCTTTTTAGAACCCCATTGATTCTTGTTCTTATTGCAACAATCCTTTGCAAGATGCTATGACTTATCACAGATGTAACATTTTCTTTTGAATTTGTACTTCTTGTCGGCTCCACCTTGGTCACCTGCATGCTTCCTTTTATTATTGTTGAACTTGGGGGTACTTGTTCCACAATATTTGCCTTGGTCTCCAGCCCTGATTTCTTATCAGAACCGCGATTATCTTCTTCTATCCTAAGTCTAACATTAAGATTTTCCAGATTCATCTCCTTCTGTTTGTGCTTCAAGTAGTTTTTTAAATCTTTTCAACTTTAAGGTAATTTCTCAATGATAGCAACGACTTGAAAAGACTCACTTAAAGTCATACCTTCTGCATAAATATTATGCAGGAATAGTTGGAGATCTTGAAATTGGCCAACAACGGTTTTTGAATCCACCATCTTATAATTCAAAAAAAAATCGATAACGAATTTTTTCGTACCAGAATCTTCTGTTTTATATTTGTGATCCAGTGATTCCCACAATTCTTTTTTCGTTTTGATTGGATTGTACACATTATAGAGTGTGTTGTTCAATCCGTTGAGAATGTAGTTCCAATACAGAAAATCTACATGTTTTCATGCATCCACCGTAACAACCACTTGTGTGTCGATCTCATTTTTTGTCAATGCAAGAGTATTTTTACGGAAGAACCTTGCCAAATTCGGAGTTGTAAGATAGAACAATATTTTCTGTAGCCATCTCTTAAACTCAATTTTATTGAACTTTTTAAGTTTCTCACCATGATTCACCGGTACTGTTGTAGTAACAGCCGGTGGCACAGAAGCAGGGGTAGGAGTAGAAGCAGGAATTATTAAAACATTCTCATTTCCACTAGCCATTATTTTTCAATTATAAAAACAAAAATTAAAATTCAGAATATACTTGAACCAGTATAACAACACAACGGATTGTAGAAAATTAAAAAAACTATCTTAACATTATTGGAACAATATGACGTGTGTGATACTGAAAAACGAAAACAAAAATGACAAACTAAAATTAAAATTAAAATCAGGAACCTGATTTCGATCGAGCCTTGTGTTTGACACAATCTCCTTAAGACAAAATTTGCACTCGCTTCGATGCTCACGAATTTGAACGACGTATGTCTTTCAGGATACAACGATTTTCTCACTTCCAGTAGTAACACACCAAACTAGATGTCCGGCGAACTAAGACTTGAACTTGTAGCACTCTCAGACCAGACCAAAATTATACAAAAGAATGCAAAGTCGAAGAAAAGAGGATATTGATTTTTGGGATGACAAAAATCGAACCTGGAGGGTTCTTTATATAGGGACTGAGGCACTAGTTCAGAAGCCTCTGAATCCCCACCAAGGCAGCTGCATACTAGTTCGGTTAAACGGAATCGACATAAATCGGTTTGAACAGGTTTGGATGAAGGGGTAACATCAAAAAGACGACATTTTTATTTGCAAAGAAACAAATTAATATTATCTCCCAAACCCAACGTCTCGTCCCGAATCGAGCCAAGTCGGGTCGGACAGACCACGGTGACGGTGCACGCGTGTAAAGTTTTAGGTCAAGTCCAAACCCACACATGGCTAGGTCATCACCCTATTGCGATTTTTATATACAATCATGTTCAGATATTTTATATTATTTTTAATAATATATGAATTGTCTCAGATCATTTATATATATGTTTGTGAAAAATATATTTTTATTATTTATAATTAAAATAAGGAATGTTGGTAATTATTCATAGTAGAAATGCTGATAAGTAGAGCTTGGCTTACTTACAGAAGATCAGAATTTTAGTTCTTGTATAATTAAATTAGTTCACAACTTAGATAGGGTTGACATCTTATCGGTATAGCTGCGAACACAATCTCAGTAGTTTATCTTAATCACATGAATTTATTCGATAATTCATGAGAGATTGTATTCGGTATACCAGAAATGTATTGAACAAGACCAATGGTGAAATTAAAATTCATATACTGTCATTGTAGCACCCCACTCCCCAGAGGATAATTAAACATACTCAAGTGGTGCCACGTCATCTCTCCTCAAACAATACTATATAAAAGAGCATCTCTCCAATTCTTATACCATAAAACAAGCTTCAACCAAATAACTACTAAGAAAAACTCCAAAATCCCCACCGGTGCAGACCAAAGAAGACTACACTACAAAGTCTTCACCTTACGACTGATCCTTCACCTGGCACTATGGACCGACATCTACCCACAACCTGTAATCTACAATCACCAAGGTTACATGAGAGTAGGCTTAGTATCATAATCAAGAGCATATAAAAGCAGAGTATAATCATGCATGTTTTATACGTAAATGACATATTTATTTAAAACAAGCCATGCATGAGAAACACACTCACAGTTTGGCTCACTAGCAAACACATATGATTTACTCAAAAGCCTTCAACTCTTTTACATACGGTCCAACGACCACGCAAAAGGTTTTAACATGCTTTTTAACCCTTTTTTATACACACACACGGCTCTACGGCCAAACTCCCATGATATGTAAAACATACACTCACCCATGCAACCCGACCCAACAGCTCAAATGGTTTAAAAACCTCAACTGGCACAAAGGCCCACAACACGTTAGAAAACATTATTATAATTCTAACCCATGGCTCAATAGCACAACATGTACTATGCTTAATAGGAAAACATATGTATTTACTAGCACACCCACACACACACACACACACACTCACGCACACGCTCACACACAAACTCACACACACGCTCACACACACACTCACACATCATTCAGTGGTAAAGTAGTCGTCTAACCTCACGACCGGAAGTTTCAACGGTACCGTAACCTCACTACAATGTCTTTATGATAGATGATGTGTTGGAGGGCCATTTGTTATATCACTAGTGGTTGGTGAAACTTTAACCGCAACTCGAGTAATTCACACTTAGAAAATACCTTAGAAGGCCGCACATAAGTGGACAAGCCACCTCACACCCGTTATACCCACTACGCACTTGGGATACGTAGTGGTTATTATATCCCACTACACACTTAGGATAAGGGATGGTTACCCGCATTAACTAGGCACCTTTCGGCAAAACAACCAACAATATAGAAAATATCTCCACACACACACACACCCAACCCATGCTCTTACTCTTATAAGAAAGATAAGATAATTGGATATGCAAGTCACCCATGTTTATAATATATTTTACATTAGAAATACTTTGCAACTTGAT
This sequence comes from Aequorea victoria, assembly GCA_032361285.1. Lineage (NCBI taxonomy): Eukaryota > Metazoa > Cnidaria > Hydrozoa > Leptothecata > Aequoreidae > Aequorea > Aequorea victoria. Next base: position 4,010 of record JAUTBS010456207.1, on the reverse strand, counting down.
GATAAAACACAATGCCAAGCATACAACACAACATGTCCATAACACACTTTTCATCAAAAGCTCTTTTCAAAAAGATGATAAATGCATATCACAATGCATACAATAAAATATGCTCCTAAAAGTGTATAAAACATTTTACAACATACTAATGCTTATGAATAAGTCAGCTACCCTCAACTCGAAATCAAAGCTTCAGACTGGGCCACCACTCTCACTAGATGCTTGCCCTTCCTCCTCGAAAAGCTTTTCAAAACCTATAACAAAAAGCACCTATACATAAGGATCTATCTTAATATCATATAGTTCTACCTCCTTATGTTTTTCAGGTGTTAGTTGAGCTTATTAGAGACATATTTCATGAAGAAACTTAGGGCCAAAAGGGTCTACAAATGCTCCAAAACATCACTGAAAAATAATTATTTTTTCATCATTTGGATCAACTCAGACCCATGTTGGGTTGACTCACATGGCTTGGGTCGACTCATACCTTAACTGGGTCGACTCAACCAAGAAGGAATCACACTTGGGTCGATGCTGGGTTTGACACACCTCGCCTCATATGTACACTGGCACCACATTGGGTCAACACACTAGGACTTTGGGTTGACCCACCTGCTGGGTTACTTCTTGAGTCGACACCCACCTCTCTTGGGTCGACTCAACTCACCGCCTGCAAAAACTATCGAGAGTAGAAATCTTTTGGGTTGACTCACAGCCCATGTTGTGTCGACCCAACACGTTACCTGAAAGACTCCACAGGCCAAAACTATTTTGGGTCGACACCCAGACCACTTGGGTCGACTTACATCACGGAAAAATAGTGCTGCTCTATTTTCTGTATTTCTTCTGTTTAAAGGGCTGTATGGGTGGAAAAATATAATTTTTCTTCTTCAAACAAATCTCCACAACATCTACAAACTTTCCCCCTCCACATTCGTAACCTCCAACACTCCCAAAATCCCCCATAGGGATCCTTCTACCGAGATTCTGTAAGGAAAAAACTAGATTTCTCCCAACAAAATACCCAACTGTGGGTACACATAGAGATCTACTAGGACAAGGTCTAGGAAAGACTGGGGACCCTAGTTTCATGCTTCGATTAAGAAAGATATTTCATGAAGTTAACCACATGGAAGCTTAGAATGTGATTCTTACCTCAAAATCTCACGAACGTCTTCAATGGCGGTTCTCGCCCTTTTTTCTTCTTCTTTATTCTTCGTCTCTTCTCTAAATGGCGTGAAGAAACTCCACTATTCCAGCTCCAACAATTCTTCGGTTCCCACAGAGAACCCCTCACTCACCCTTTTTCACGATTTCTCTCTCGCTCTTCCTTTCTCCTCCAAATTGCTAGTTCGGTTCTCTCTCCCTTAAACGAGCGTCTCTTTTTCTATCCCAACCTTCACACAAGAACTGACACTCCCACCTACCAACCTTAAATCAAAGTCAGGGGGTCAAATCTCCTTCCCATAATATACACAAAGCTCCCACTTCTTTATGATATTTATACATTCTAACTCCCATTTCTTCCAATCTTATAATTTGGCCCTATTTTTGTTATTAATTTTATCTTCAATCTAAACCACAATCCTAACAAGGCCTCACCTTGGGTCTCACACCAGGTTAATAATATTTTGTTATTTTCTTGAGAAAAATACGGGATGTTACATTCTTCCCTCCTTAAAGAAATTTTATCCTGTAATTTAAGCGCATACTCCATCTCATAAAGGAGAACTCCCCGACACCCCATCATTTCCTTTCCAATTCTTTCCTCACAACTACATAGACTCCCAAGGTTTGGGTACCTCACCCTACTAGTTATTTCTCTTGCATACTTGAAATGTGAAAACATCAACTCCAAAATATAGAAAACATCCGTACCTTTTTCTTTCTCAACTGATTTATGATCCGCAACCATCTTGCCCTCAACTGAGGATGCGATAGGTTTTCCTTGTTGTGTACATCGTGTAATTGTGTGCCCCAGTTCTCCGCATTGATAACATGTAACCTTCTTTTTCTTTGAAGTTGGACACTCATTCGTAAGGTGTCCGGGTACTTAACATCTATAGCATATAACTCCCATTTCCTCTGAGATTTGATAATCTTTCACAAAGTGTCCAGATGCCCCACATTTTTAGCATTTAACTTTTCTTTTCTTCGGGATTGGACAAGCTTGCATGAAGCGTCCGGATGCTCCACTTCGACGATAATCAGAATTTCTACCACTCCTTGAAGGATTTCCCATCTTACGTAATTTGTACGGTTCCTTTCTACAAACAACTTTACTCACATCTTTCTCTACTATTCTCGCCAGCGGCCTATTGTTTGCTTTAGTAAGTCGGGCAATAGCCTCAAGAAGTTGCACAGTCTGATCAGCCTAATCAGATTGTCCAGCCTCCTGGGACACTCCATGCTTATACACACCTTGTTCTAGGGTAATAGACTTTTCTTCAGAATTCTCCATTCGCTACATAAGAAACGAAATTGTCATTACTTCCAAGGAAAACATCTCTTATTACATGCATACATAAAACAACATCACTTTCAAAATGTTCACCCATGATTATGCATAAACTCTTAAACATTATCCATTTATTCTCAGACTTCAACAATGCATATAGGTCCATAAGGGAATCCCTCATCCCCATGAAAACGCTAAACACAGAGAGTATACCATCCCAAATATTAACACAACCATAAGGAATTCACTATTTTAAACATCACAACCCAAAAGGAACATAATCCCCAAAGGTAACATCTTCATAAATTCTTTTGTTGCCTCTCACCAATTGTAAACTTCACCTCGAACATAGAAGTACAGAGGTCAACTCAAACACCATTGGCTGCTCTGAGCCTATCAAGGATGTGCACAACATCCTTCACTATTTCCCATTTGTATACCAAACAACGTGATATTAGGCTATGCTAGTTTAGTGATAGTTCCCACGATTCTCGCGGTATGATCCTTGCTTTATCGTTCAGAAGCTAACGACACTTCATCAAAAATTTCCATTCTCTTCGCAAGAAAGAAAAAAAATGAAAATCATCTTCACTTCTGGCTCAACCTTTAGCTCACACTAGAGCTCGATCATGACTACACCTAAACTTCCCAGAAATACATCCCTTTCCGCATGCATAAAATAATGCCTCCTCCAAAAGGTTTTTCTCTTTCCTCATACACAACACAACATCATCTCAGGGCTGCTCATCTTTACCATGCACTCTTACCAACCAATGTGCGCGGGACACACATACCATGATACCTACATGCCCCCATCGACAAAACTTTGTACCGAGATCATTTCATCCACTCTAAGAAATTCCACTGCATATAATGCCCACACGGAACATAGCAACATCAAATCCATTGTACGGTTCAACTATCCACAGGGGTTATTTGACAACACCTCGCTAAGTTTTAAGCTTACCTCATCTTTTCTTAACTCTTTACATACTCCTCTAGAAAGAACTCACAACCTATATCTTACCAATTTAAGTCCTTTGTTGTTGGAAACAATTCTTTACTTTTTGTACGACATTACACCCTCCTTGTTGCTATCAAACAGAAACCCTTCACAAACTCTTGACAACACCCGACTAACCCCGAGAAACCACACGTTTTTGTCGAATTGGTTGGACTCTCCCAATCTACTACAATCTCAAAGGTGAAATTATCTCACTATCTATAGATAGACTTGGCAAAACATCCAAGAAAATATCTGGAAAAAACAAGTATCCTTAGAAATTCCCCTTCTACCTCAACTTCGACATTCACCCCACGTGCCAAAATCCTTGGCGATTCCTCCATAACCTCTTGGCTGCCCTAAGCGTTGGCACAACGAACAAATGTCCTAGTCTTAACATCCTGGAAAACAAACTCCTGTTTCGTTTGCGTAGCAAACATCAACCTTATAATTTTCTTTCTCTGTCCCTATATGCCCGGGATTGAACATCACGCATGAACTATTCCAAAAGTCCCTACCAAGACTCAGCACTTCTCATGGTATTTCTTA
>JAUTBS010456096.1:0-15028 GCA_032361285.1 Aequorea victoria | reverse complement strand
TTGTACAGGTTTGGAGTGCACCCGTAAGCACTTCCCCATAGTGGAAACTCAAGTGCGCTTGAGAGAGTGGACGTAGGTCGGGATTTGGCCGAACCACTATAAATCTTTTGTGTTGTGGTTTGGATTTTTCTTTCCTTATCTCTTTACCATTGTGCATAATTGATTGTCTTTTATTGGTGCACACACACATCTTAGTTTGATATATATCGCTTCCGCACCTAGTTTTTAACTAAGATTATAAGGAGTTTAAAAAACTTTTAGTTTGCCGTTACACCCCCCCTCTAGGTTTCATATCTGGGTCAACAGGACAACTTCTGGGTCTATTACGGGCATATCTTTATATGACCATGCAAAAATATTTTTAAATTCCCTTAAAAGGTTGATTAAAAGCTCACGTTCTTCAGATGATAAAACAAAACTGACCTGGACCATTTGGGGATCCTTCTTTGTACCCACATTTATTAAAAAAGTTTCTTCAATTAAAGGTTTAGTGCACATCTCTTCTTCTTTTTCAATTAAAAATTTTATCTCCTGGGGAACAACCCCATCAAAAATGTTTTCCGAGTCAGAAATCATAAATTCAAGTGGAAGTAAAACAGGGTAACTAGAAGAGTTCCTTGTTTCATTATCATTGGTAGCAAGAATTATAGACTCTGACACAAAATTAGAGGAAATAGAAGATTGAGGCACCCCAACAAGTTGGTACCCGATAGACTCATGAGTGGACTTTGGGACCACAAACACAGACAAGTCCGACTCTGACCCTGGCCCACTATCTATCATATTCAAAACATTAAAATCATATGCCCAATTATTGATTACAACATTATCTCCGTCTATTATCATCTTGGAACACTCGGCTGGCGTGTCACTGCCTAACAATGCAATCACCTCCGTATCCTCTTCCACATGCGTTAGAACTGCTCTTTTTTCGAAGAGCGACCCCAACGTTGGTTCCACTAAGTTCTCAACCTAGCCTTGCTACTTCTTTTGCTTCACTCTCGTCCTCTGTCCCATCCTTTTCTGTCTCACTGTCTGTCAGCTAGTGCTAGAAGAATATCTCTAACCCTGACATTTTTTGCCCTAACTCTTCTTTGATCTGCAGTTCCAAAAATCCACAGAATGGGAAGGCCTCGCCCTCCTTGACAAACTGCCCGTTTAGAAATCCGTAAGCTGGCATTGGGGCCATGTATTCTTTTCCACTTCTCTTGGCCTTTTCCTTCTTCTATGCTTCTGCCGCCTTCTTGGCATAGTCTTCAGTTGTGGGCTTATATCTCACTCCGAAGGCATGGCAATTGTTTTGAGAATCTATCGGCTCAATTCTGGCCTGCTGACTCTTCCCGAGCCCTAGGCCTGGGAAGTATGACATCTTACCCATCATGGTAACTGCTTAAGGTTTCATGTACAGCTGCTCTCCGGTCATCAGAGTTTGGATGGCTGTTGACTCATCAAAGTTGAACCCACTCAGGGTCGTGTCTTCCTCTCCATATTGTATTTCTAGCAAAAGGGTGCCATCGGTGGCCAGCGATTGGATACTTGAATCTTTAAAAATGGTTAAGACGATCTCATCTATTATCATCTTAACCTTATGGTGAAGGATGGATGAAACTAATTGCACAGTGGGATCGTGTAACCATGTTCGACCCAGCATCAAGTTAAAAGAGGCTGGTCCATCTAGCACATGGAACTCTATCTCGCTCTCTGCCGGTCCAATGGTAACTGCAAATTTGACCACCCCTAGCACATTTCTACGGGTGTTGTCATAAGCTCATACCCTTTGGGTAGTTGACGTGAAATCTTGCTCTTTTAGCCCGAGGCAATGAGCTATTCTGAGTGGGCAGACATTGAGTGCTGACTCATTATCAATTAGTACCATGGATACCTATTTTCTTAGGCACTTTACGATCACGTGGAGGGACTTGTTGTATAGTGGTCCTTCAATCGGTAGATCCTTCTCAGAAAAGGCAATAACATTGGTCAGCCAAGTAGAGGCTACCATGCCTAGCAGCTGTTCAGGGGTGGTGTCTATATAGATATTTTCTTTACTCAACGCCCTGAGAAATGCTTATTTATTCTTGTGGGATGTCATCAGTAGCCCCCAGATGCTCAGATTAGCCTGTATTTTTTTGAGTTGTTTCAGTACAGCATCATCATTTTTCTTGGTTTTCACTTTCTGCTGACTAGCCTCACCTTTCTTTAAATGTGTCAGTTTGAAGTGCCTCCCACTCCTAGTCAGGTGTTCAATTTCTTCCTCCTGATCCCACAATCTGACCCATAGGTCCATAACGGTATTAATTTTCAACAGGTTCAAGCCCTCAAACCCCCACATGTCATCTTCCTCCAACTTTTCTTTTTCTTTGCCATCTATCACATGGTCTCTGCGGGCCCCTAGGTTTCCTTCTGCTGTCGGGCCCTGTCCTTTTTCTGCCTTTTATTTGTTAATCTTTCTAACTGTCCACAATTCCTCTTCTTTCCAACTATTTTTAGGCCCTGAGTAGTCCCAAATGTCGTTATCAAGAATGAAAAGGTCTAAAAGGCCCTTCTCTTCCTCGGATGCAGTATCCTAGCAGGTATTCTGTTTGCCTCTGTTCTCTTCTGCAGTCTCGTTATCAGTGGGCCTGATTTTTGCTATATTTTCTGCTTTCTTACTCTCATTTCTTCTCACTGCCTTACTCAACTCTTGATCATTCCCGAACTCGGCTTCAGACTCATCTTTTAGTTCTTTCCTGGGTTCTAACTCTGGTTATTTCTTTGATTCTTTCTAACTATTTCCTGATCCCCCATCTGATTCCTCTCTGGATAGTTTTCTGTGTCTTCTTCTTCTTCATTGTTTTCTAGTTGAACACCAAAGGTGAAAAGATTCTCCTCATCAGGGTCACTCCACCCCTACTTCCTTCTACTTGGCTATCTGTTTCCTAATTTTTTGATCCGTCTGAGAAGAACTAACCATCATTACCAGTGACTATGTTAAGATCATAGAAGGCAAACTCCATATGCACCACTTGGTTCTCGACCATATTATCCCATTCTTTCATTAGTTCCTTGGCTTCCTCAAGATCTGCCAAGGTGTTCTCTTCCACATACAAGGTTCCTTCCGCCTCAAGGGAGCATAGGGAACTCTCTTCAGGGAGAGGCAAATTTAGTTTGACAGCCCCCCCGGGTAAATGTAGATACTGGAATCATAGCAAGGTGTGGCAGTATGGATACAATTCAAATTTTGAAAGGGTGGATTCACATGGTTCGGCTATGGATTGGTGGTTATATTGGATTTAACAACAGTTGGGGGCAGAATCACCTTATTGTTAATGAGGTCTTGGATCTCATGTGAAAGCCACAAGCAGTTGTTGATCGTGTGTCCGTGCCCCTGATGGAATGCACAAAATAGCACAGGATGAAGAAGTTGGAGTAAGAGGCTTAAAGTGTCATCTTTCTATCAGCCTAGTGAATAAAATGGAGAGCGACAAGCTCAACTGGGTGAATACCCTCTTCTGGAATCTGGATGAAGAAGTTGGGCTAGCTTGGCCTGGCTATGAGTTAAGAAGGTTGACTTTCGTGACTCTCGATATAAAGTTGGTGTTGTTATGGGGCGGGTTATTGTTGGCTTGGTTGTTAGGTTAGCTATTCTGAAATGGCCTCTTGGGCTTCTGACTCTGGCTACCTTCTTTTTTCTCAATATCCCTAGTCTGGATGGCATCATCAATTTGTATTCCCGCATCAAACAACTGCTCAAAAGTCATAAGTGGCTGAGTGATCAGGTACTTCCTGAACTGTGGTTGTAGGCTCTTTACCACCATTCGGACTTGCTCTTTCTCTGTTGGCCAGTTGGTCATTTTATGCGGCTTTTCCCCTCCAGCAGGTCAGAAAGTCCACTAAAGCCTCCTTGCTATCTTGCTTAGTGGTTTCCAACTCCCGAGTTTTCAAATCTAATTAGACATTATAGTTATACTGTTTGACGAAAGTGGTGGAGATGTCTTCCCATGTTCTGGTCCTGGTGGCTTCCAAAGATAGAAACTATCATTGAGCAGCCCCTGACAAGGACCTATGAAATAGCTGTGCCTTCAGCTGGTCGTCGATCCCCTTGGGAGATAGAGTACTGACATACATCTGTAGATGGATTCGGGGATCCCTAATGCCATCAAAAATTTTCATGCCTGGCATCTTAAATTTATCCGGCAGCTTAGAGTTAGGGTAGAGGAAAAAGCCTCAAATACCCAACATGTATTCATCTACCCCCTTTTCTTTCCTCGGCACCTTCTCTAGTTTGTCAATCTTTTCAAAGAGCAGGGACTCTCGGGCAAAGGCAAGGTCTACCATAATTGCTGCAGGTATAACGACAACGGGTCTGGCTCTTGGCGATAATCCTACATCATACTGATTGTCTTCCCAAACAGGGTCATCGTCCATCCCATTCTGTGGACCTCATTCTCCCAAATGTGGAACCTGATTAGCTTGAAGGGCTCGAATTTCTTCCTGGCATTGAGTTTGGGCCTGAGTCTGATTCTGGAGTGTGAGGGTCATTCCCTCCAGAGCTCTTTGCATTTTTGATAGAGTTCTTATTAGGGTGGCGTTAGTGTCATCTTTTTCCATTGCGGTTTTTGTTGGGTCAAGGCCTGACCTTCGAAGTCGCCCGCTCGACAATATGGTCCAGACGAGTGTAACACTAGAGTTCAACAGAGTAATGATAAGTCTCCTGAAACTCTTGAGAGATAAAGAAGAGACAAAAATGTATCAATGCATGATTCAACATCATTGAGGTATGGGGTGACCTCATGAAGAGAATAAACCTAGAGCAGCGGAGCTAGATCAAAGCAAAGGGTAGAAAAGACCCATATTTTTCCTTATTCTTTTTTAGGGTGGATGGAAAATAGCAAGACAAAAGGAAGATACGCGTGCGATGGGTATTCGACCTTTGAGGAGAAAGAAGTTATCGGGACAAAACCCAATAACTTTGCAACTAGGGACATCCTCGAAAAATCCCAAATGATAGAGCAAGAAAGCGGGTGACAACGACCCAACTTTAACTAAAAGAACATGTTGATCCTTGACTCAGCGATGAAGGATCTTGAGACTTTCTCGAGGTGTGAGTGATAAAACTCGGCTTAAACTAAAAAGAGAAACGTCGAGCCTCGGCTCAACGAGAAGGAACTCAAGATTTCCTCAAAAGATCCCGGACAAGAGACAAAAAAAAGGGTGCGGGTGTTGAAACCTGGCTTAAACTGAAAAGAGAAATGTCGAGTCTCGGCTCAACGATGAAGGAACTTGGGATTTCTTCGAAAGATCCTAAGTGAGGGAAAAAAGGGTACGGGTGATGAAATTCGGCTTAAACTAAAAAGAGAAATGTCAAGCCTCGGATCTATTTTTTAGACACTAGAATGAACATTCTAGATTCTTCTATAAATATTCTCATGAAGCTCTCCAGGAACGGTACTTAAAATACTCTCCAGCAATCAAGGTTTCAAGGCCTACTACGTCACGTAAGGTTTTTTAAAGTCAGTCGTACTCATAATCAATCCAGATACTCCGTTCTTCTTAAGTGGATTCCTAAGAACACCTTCGGTGGATTCTACAGGTTGCTAACACAGTGGATTCAATATTGTTCAAATCAAGTGAGGAACGGTGCACATGGATCTGACAAACTCAGCTTAACGACATCTAGGTTGTGATTCAGCTCGAGTCTGTAAGTGAGTCTTGTAACTGTTCATTTTGAGTGCTTAATCTTTCCCGGATCAGGACTGCTCCCGTGATTTTTTTATCCAAGTTAGGCATTTTCACGTATGAAATTGTGTGACTCGTCTTGATTGTGTGATTGTTTCTTCTCTCGTTATTGGCTATTAACCGTTTAGTACACAACAGTGATTGGTTACGTCACAGTTTCAAAAACTAAGTTAAAAACTTATTTGATCAATTGGTATCTGTGAGGAACATTCTCAAAAGTGTGATGCCCTCTTCTTTTATTTGTTATTAAAATGCTCTCTATTTTATGATTTTAAAAGAAGAAAGCAGGTTTTGTATTTTGAAAAGAGAGCCCCCCAAATGCGTCCGTGTTAAAGGCCGCACAATTATAGTCCCCACTTGATTTTTAATGATAAATCAAGAAAATAGAAAAAACTTTAAGGTACTAGTCCGTCATCACCAGAGATAATAGTTCGGGAGCTATGGTACGAGAAGAGAAGGTGTTAGGCACCCCTCTCGCCCGACTAAAGGTCGGCCTCTACTTGCAACTTTCTTTTTCTTGTCTTAAATTTTTCAAAAGCAACAAATACAAAATGGGGGATTGAAGAGAGATCAAACAAAATCAAACAGTGAAACAAAATCCTAACCTAAAAGTAAAAAGTTTTCTAAACATGCTTAAGTTAGCCCCAAGGTTTAACGAATCATTTTATTAGTTTTAATGATAAACAAACAAAGACTTTAGAAAGTTTTAAAGAAATGTTTTAGAAGTCACAAGTTTTGTAAAAACCATGTCAATGACTTAAATGATTTCAAACACAAGTTAAAGATATCTACTTATTAAATTATGTTTTGATTAAAATGTCTTAAACGAATATTTAATATGTTAAACCCAATATTAAGGTTAACCTTGTATTTAACAATTGTTTAAAGTGATTTGAGGTATTAAATCAAGTGAAAATATGATTACAAAATCATTTAATATCATCCCAAACAAAACCTTATCACAAAAATGAAAACATAAGTTTTTCAAGCCAAATGAGTCGACCCAAGTCCACATATGAGTCGACCCAATTTGTCAAGCTCTCTGTATCTCCTCTCTGTTAAACTTTGAGTCGACCCAAATGTCTTATGAGTCGACCCAAACAGTCGAGCTCTCAGTATCTCTCTCAAACGTATCCATCAGTCGACCGACAGTCCATATAAGCCGACCCAAAGCCAAGACAAAACCCTTGAGTCGATCTAAGTCAGCTCACGTCTCGACCCTACGCCCCAGTCTTATTCATGAGTCAACCCACACCATATTTGAGTCAACCCAATGCAAGAAGAACCTACACAAATCAACCTTGTGTCGACCCAAATCTTTAATAAATCGACCCAAGTGTCATGAGTTCACACAGAAGCCATTTCAAGTCGACCCATCAACACAGACACACTTATGAGTTGACCCAAGGACCTCATGAGTTGACTCACTGGCGACCTCTGATAAACAATAGAGACGGTTACATTATGAGTCGACCCAGACTTTGAGTGAGTCGACTCACGGCAATAGTATTCTTCCTGAAGTAACTTGGGTCGACCCAAGATCAATTTGAGTCGACCCAAATTGACGAAATAATAGTCCTTTTAGCAAAAATCAAGAAAAAATATGGTAGAATCTCAAAGCATTAATTATCAGGATCTGATCCTATATGATTTTATTCAAGCACAGATTGCTTTGGGGATTTGATTTCAAATAAATCTCAAAGAAGTTATGGAAATTTTTTGAAAAGGAGAACCAAATATCACATCAATTTATTACATGATTTACTACAGTATCAACAGATCTTAACTACAGTACCTTTATTCAAATCTGAATCTCAAATCAGATTTGATTATCAAGACAGTCCAAAAGAGGAAAATGACATATGTTGATTTCAAGAAAGCACTCCTCAGAATCAAAGATCATTTATTACAAAGATCTATCTCAAAGATATGATTGAAGAAAATATATATATAAAGATATGATCTCTCAGAAGAACCAACAAGAAGATACACCAGAAAAAGAAATACATCATATTAGTTCAGATCATAATATCATCTTATCAATCACTCTTTTCAAGAGAGAAATTAGAAAAAGAGAGAGCACATCTTGTATCACTCATTCAAGATCAGATACTCATCCTCTCATCTATTATTTAGAGAAGCCCTAGCAACTATTGTTTATCATCTTGCTCATGAATTTCCTTCAGAAGTGCTACAGTACAAAAATTAACTCTTCACAGAGAGTACTTACTTTGTTGTTTGTATTACAAACAAACTTTTATATCATTGTAAAAGTAAGTGTGCGTCACCCTGTACTTCACTTTGTGTGTGGTTTAGCACATAAAAAGAAAGTTTACAAGTGCTAGAAGCCTGAAGGCTTTGGAATGCAGCTGTGTGAGTCTTTAACAAAGGCTTGGAACATTAGATCACAGGTTCTAGAAGCCTGAAGGCTTTGGAACGCAGCTTGGTGAGTCTTTTGTAGGAAGCTGAAGCGTAAATCACAAGTGCTAGAAGCTTGGTGGCTTTGGAACGAGCTCGTCTGCAGGATGCTTTAAAACAAAGAAGAAAAATTCAAAGCATGGCATTTTAAATAGCAAATCTTCAACTGAAATGGCCTAAAAGCCTATGTTTCATGCATTTTTGTATTCTACGTTAACTAAAACCAAAAATAGAAAGCATGCTTTTATAAAACAAAAAGAAATGGTACGGGACAGAAATGAGCCAAACGTGGCTCACTGTTAGAAGTGGCTTGCGCCATGTCAAAAGTGGTGGCGCACACTAGGTTGCAGGTTAGAGATCTATTTTTTCACAGAAATAGTGATACGTGTGTATGTGTGGTAAAAGGAAAGAAATAGAATCGGGGAGAATGATAGATAGGGATCTCCCTCTTATTTGAAAGAAAATAATAAAACAAAAACTTGTCGAAAACGACGATGAACACAGGAATCTTTGGCGAATGCACGGGCGCTATACAGTAGTCTCCTTAATACGACGTGTCTTATCTCAGGAAATGTTCTGTACGGTCTTGAATCGTCAGAATTTGGCTGGTGTAAGGGAATCCAGGTAGTGTATCGGGTAGTATCGTGTTTATATTTTGGCAGAGTATTGGCACTTCTCTGAATTTCGATCGTAAAATATCTGGGGTATGGTCTCTAATTATAGAGTTTCGATCGAGGAAGTTGGCCAATGGCAGAAGGCTCCTCTAAAGGTGGCGTGCGCCACTATTGGGTGTGGTGTGCACCAGGTTGAAAGTGGCGAGCACTTGGTTCAGGTGCAAGCATTAGGTTGAAGGTAGTGTGCGCCATTTTAGTCATGGCGTGGCTATGCTTTATGAAAAGTGATGGCGCATGCCTGAGTTCCAAAAGGTAGCGTGCGCCACTTTGAGGTGGCGCACGCCTAGTTTAAAAGGGTGCAAAGATGTATTTTTGGATATTTTTGGTATTTTGGGGTGTATTAGGGTATATTGGGATATTTTCTTTGACTCTTGGGATCATACGGAGTTCCTTTTGAAATCAATTTGTGCATATAATCATCATCAAAGATAGATCGGATAAGCCTAATACGCGATTTAATCAAAATTGGAGTGTCTACAGTATCAGAGTAGGTTATTTTGTTTTAAAAAGTAAAACATCATAAACCAATATCCGTCGTGAAGTTTCCTAGAGAAGAACGCAACAATTAAACTACCTCTTCTTGATGGTGGTAACTATTCCTATTGAAAAACTCGAATGATGGCTTTTCTGAAATCTTTTGATGAACGTGTTTGGGTTTCTATTGTCAATGGGTACACCCCCACTGTTGATTCTGAAAAGGAGACCATACCAAAGCCTATTGAGAAATGGCATAAAAAAGATTTTGAGGATATTGGTTGGAACAACAAGGCTATCAATTCTATCTTCAGTGATGTCACACCAGATGAGTTTAGACGGAACTGTACATGTGACACTGCTAAAGAAGCTTGGGATATCCTTGATGTCACCTATGAAGGTACTATGTCTGTAAAACCTACAAAACTTTAAATGCTCACAACTAATTTTGAATTCTTAAGAATGGATAATAATGAGACCTTTGATGAATTTTATGCCAAATTAAGTGGTATCGTCAATTCAAGCTTTAACCTTGGTGAAAAAATTCTAGAGTTTCGCATTATTAGGAAAATCCTGCGTTCACTTATTGAGAAATTCCAACCAAAGGTTACCGCTATTGAGGAGAGCAAAGATATTGACTTCTTACAGGTAGAACAATTGGTTGGAAACCTTCAAACTTATAAATTCAGTCTACGTCAACTAACAAAATCAAAAAGTGTTGCTTTAAAAAATACTTAGAATGACGTAGATTCCCCTAATGACGATGTGGAATTTGACCCTAAAGTTATGACATTTCTTGTGAAAAATCCAAAAAAATTGGTATGATAAATAAACCCAACTTCAGAGACAAATCTAGAAAATTCAATGAAAAAGAAAGGAGTAGGACTAAATTTTAGAAAAAAAAATAGAAAAACTCAATCTCAAAATATGCAATATTTTGAATGTCAAGGTTATGGACATATAACACAAAATTGCCCAAACAAAAAAAAAGAAATGAAAGGAAAGGTCCTTAAGGTCACTTGGGATGATAGTGAATCTGATAATAATGAGACAGAAGATCATGAACATGAGGATGACGATTGCAATTCCGTTGCCTTCATCTCTTCTATTAAATTGGATGATCATCTTTTTGTTGTTGACAAATTTGAAAAAGATGAATTGAATGACTCAGATTGTGACTCCACTAAAAATGACATAAAGGTAGATTCTGATGAGAATTCTCTTCAATCAGCTTATGATAAACTGTATGAAGAGAGTTTAAAAATGCCCAAATCTTACTCTAAATTGTCCGTGAAAGCCAGGACTTTGGAGAAAGAAAAAGAGAGTTTGAAAATCGAAATGCCAGAATCTCAAAATCTTGTGAGTCAATTGAAAACTCATAGAGTTAAATTATCTGATAAACTAATCTATATATAAAATGAAAGGAATGAACTTATTGATTCATGCAAAACTCTTGAATAAAAGTTAAAAAATTCCAAAACAAGTTTGCATGAATATCTTGAGTCCAACACTGTACTATGTGCTAAAGTCAAGAAATTGGAAAAATATCTCATTACTTCTAATGCTACTCTTAAGAAATTGAATGCAGGTTCAAAAGCGTTGGAAGACATTCTGAGCATGCAGAAAAATCAATTGACCGATCTGATCTTGGATATATTGGTGAGACTTCTTCCTCAACCAAAACATGTAATATCAACTTTGTTAAAGCTACATTTTTGGTTACTGCTATTACTCCACCAATTGTTCAATCTAATATCAAGTTTGAAAAAAGAGCATGTAGACCAAAGGTTCACTTAGATGTTCTAGGTCAAATAGATAGAAACAACCCAAAGGGGGGGTGAATGGGTTGATGATAAACTTTTAAAATCTTTTTAATTCTTTTAAAAATAATCTAATATGCAGCGGAATAAATATATAAAGAACTGAAATTAAAGAGTTAAGAGAAGAGGAATGCAAACACAAGTTTTATAGTGGTTCAGTTAACTCGACCTACGTCCACTCTCCAAGTCTCTTGAAAATTCAATATCGGATTCTTGCGGGTGAATCGAAACCTCAATACATGGATTTCTTTGGGGTGAATCGTAACCACCTTCTTCCCATCAGTGAAGAGCAACCACCTTCTTCAAACAAGGACGAAGAGTAGCCTCAATCGAATTACTTGAGTAGGTGAATCGTAACCTGACTTAGGAGGTTTTGGAGTATGATGATCTCCTTTGTGAGATGATTTACAATGAATGAATCTCACTATAAATATCACTCTCTCTCAAAAAGATTTACAATCAAATAAAAAGAAAAGAGAGGAAAGATATTCAGAAAAAAAAATCTGAATAAAAAATAGAGTATCAGCTTTTTAGCACAGTGATTTGGATCTGAGAGATGTTTCTATTGATTGATCCTTGTTCCTCTTTCTTGCATCACTTCCATAGCTATTATGATCCTCAAAGAGGGTATTTATATGTGGGATCAAGAATAGAGTCGTTGGAGAAAAAAAAACTAGATGTTAGAGACATTTCATGCTCAGAAAGCTAGCCATTGGACGCTTCAGGAATTTTAAAAACTTTGCGCAGGTGTTGACACAAACCTTCCTGGGTGTCGACACAAATGGTCTGGGCAGATCTGGTGTCGACTCAAAAACTCTGAGGTGTCGACTCTTTCTTTGTAATTTTGGATTCCAAAATGTTAGTACCCATGGGAAGATCCAAGGTGTAGACCCTTCTTTATGAGGTGTCGACTCTAGCCGGTCTAGATCTGAAATAGCTGATTTAGAGGTACCGACTCAACCTTCTTGGTGTCGACCAGTTGTTTGCATTTCTGAACTCTCCTAAACCAGTGCCCATGGGAATAGCTTTGTTGTTGACCCTTTCTCTTTGGTGTGGACCCTTTCTGCTGGAACATCTAGGTGAAGTGTCGACCTTTCTTCATTGGTGTCGACCCTTTCCTCTATTGCTTCAAAATCTGGGCAAAACTTCTTCAAGTGTCGACACAAATCTCCTTGGGTGTCGACCTTTTGCTTCTTCCCTTTTGATTTGACTGAAGTGCAATCTTTCTTCTTGGGCTCAGCTATCTCCAAAAGTCTTCTACATCTTTAATGTATTCTATTGACTTTTTGCTGAAGTCTTGGGCTATAAAAAGATGATTAATCCTGAAAAAGACTTTTTCATAGACAGACAAGTCATTAGGATAACCAAGAAGATTTTACTAATAAATTCCCAAAGATTAAATCAATTATATTATAATGTCAAATTCATGATGCACAAATAATAATGATTTATCAATTTGTTTTGGCTAACAAACTCCTAAAAGATCAAATCAAAACGTTGTTTAGTCAAAACCAAAAAGAAACTTGATTAAAAATCCTTTAGGCTAACAATCTCCTCTTTTTTTACTATGAAAACTATTAATTTGCAAAACCATAAAGATATGGAGTTAAAGCTCATTATACTAATTAAAATTTGATTTAAACAACAATTTAAAGGTAATCTTCATTTGATACCACTTGTCCATTTTTTTATTTTTTTGGATTTATTGCTCTAATGATACCAATGTGAAAGAGTTTTAATTATTTTCTCTCGATACCAATTGGAAAGAATTTTAAATATTTTCAAAAAAAAAATATTTTGCCTTTTATGATACCAATTATTAAAGGTAAGCTTTTGAAACCAATTATTTGTACAACAGTTTTGATACCAATTGTTTAAGCATTGTTAATATTTTAAAAAAATATTATCAAGGAATGGATCTACAAAGAAAATTATTCTCCCCCCTTATTGGATGATTTAAAAACTCTCCCTTTGTTATAGAGAAGATGAGATATGGATTTTAAAAATACAACAAAAACTTCTGCCTTTTGAGCAAACACTTATCCTCATTCTAGCAAATTAATCAAAAATTTTCCTCCTTTGTCATGATAAAAAGAAAAGAGAAAGATAAAATAATGAAATGCATTATACTTTTAATAATCTCCCCCGTAGATTACAAATCCCCCTATGTTAAGCATTAAGATAGTACGAGGAGGTAAAAGTCAAGGATAGGGCTTACTTGAAAAACAGGGATACTACAAAGAGTATAACTCTCCCTGACTGTGACACCTACATGTATAAAGAAACATGTGTCACTTTAGTAAGAAAAATCAAATTTAAAGTTATTACTCCAATTTGGTTTATGAGAAGGGATCGAGCAAAAACAAAGGATTGACCCTTATAAAAGCAAACAAAGTCAAATTTGGAGTTATTTCTCTAATTTGCTTTATGAGAAGGGTTTAACGAAAGCAATGGGCACCATTAAAAGCAAGCAAAGCCAAATTTGACTTATCTAAACATATTTATTTATAAATTTGTTGCTTTGCCCTTTTTGGTTTCGAATCACATTTAGGGGTAGATTCTTTTCAACTAGGCTATGCTAAAATGAAAGAAGATCCATTAGAGAGGCATACCATTTGTTGATTCAGGATGAGCTTGGATGTTAATTTGGTTACCCAACCGATTTAAGCCTTTTAATACCAATTTATTATGATGACAGTTGATACCAATTTGTTGATAAAAAAAAATTATTGATATCAAAAGTAATTATAATGAAAATCTTTAAAATCGCATATCAACAAAGATTGATAAAATCACTAAAGCAGAGAAGGTCAACCGAGAATAAACTCAATCATAGGACCGTCATGCACTTTAGGTTTAAAGATAAAATAGTTTATATGTGTTAATCAAAAGATCAAGAAAAAAAAATTCAATTAATATTAATTATGATCAAGGTTGTTTTATTTATACCAATTGATATTTACTTGATTGAAAACAAAAGCTAATAATAAATGTTTTCGTCATCCTTATCATACAAAGATATTCAATAATGATTGGATGAGAGAAAAAAAAATTAATTGATTCGAAATTTATGTCTGATACCAACTAGAGAAACAGAAACAGGTAAAAATAAGTTCTATAAAAAGCAGACATAATGGGTCAACACTAAGGGCTAAGGTATCGACACAAACCATGAAAGTTATATGAAAGCTGAAACATAGAGGCCAAGTGTTGACACTATGTATACAGGGGTCGACACAAAACACACACAGGGGTCGACACTTATGAGGAAGGTGTCGACACTTTCATGTCAAAAACAGAAGCAAGCAAAAAAAAAGGTTCAAAGCTGGAACAGTTTTACCATTTTTGATGTTTGAGGTGCTCTCTGTTTTAGTATCTTGATACTTAATGCTTTAGTAGCCATTTTTTGCAAAATAATCATAAACATAGTATCTACGTTCTCTTCTCCTTTCAGGTCCTTCGGGGTTAGTATAATAAATCATATTTTTCATATGCATATGATTAAAATAGGAACCAGCATATCTATATAATTTTGCAGGTAATTTTTTATATGCTTTCCTCTTGGTTTCCCTTTTAAAAGTAGGTCTTGGTATTTTAGCAACTTTGGGTGGAGGATCACCATTCTTGACCCATACCTTTTTAGTAGGTTTGTTGCCTTTAAATCTTAAAAAACAAAACTTGGTGATATGGCCATTTTTGGCACAAAATTTTTATTTTAAAGGTTTTGACAGTTTGGCTTTATTAAGATCACATTTTAGGACTATTTTCCTATCATTAGGATTAAAACCAAGTCCTTCTTTGTTTAAGGTACATTTTGTACCAAACATTAAATCTAAATTTTTCTCACTTTGAGCAAATCTAGTAATAGTCTTAGTTAAGTCATCAACTTTTATTTTTAAGGAAGTATTCTCCTCTTGAAAATATGTT
>JAUTBS010455985.1:0-15031 GCA_032361285.1 Aequorea victoria | reverse complement strand
CACAAGCTACACCATATACATTAGTGTATTGAGTTGAAGTCGTTCTTCCTCTTGAACGCCAAATTCTATCTCTACAGATTTCCAGTAAGTTGTTTGAATTAAAAGAAAAGAGAAAGAAAGTTCATTTATTCATAAATGAAAGGCTCTTACATGACAAAGTTTTAAAAAAAGATAAAGATGTTAAGGAATAACTTTTTGAAGTCTATCAACTCTTTGTGAGTGGATTCTAGCAGATCCTTCATGATTTTCAAATATTCAGCATCTGCATCACTTTGAACTGGAGTACTTTCAATGGTGAAAATCTTATTCCTGAGGCTTGAAATATCAGCTTGCAATTTGAACAGTTCTTCCTCTTGCTTGAGAAGCAGCGATGTGGATTCCTTCTTCTTGGCATCCAGAATTTCCACCTCATTCTTCAATTGGACTTCTCTCGAATCAATTTCACCAAGTTTCCTTTAAAGGATTTGAGTCTCCTTATTCTTCTCACCTTCTTTGACTTCAACACTAGAAAGGTGAAGGTTAGCATCCGTCAGCAATTGTGCCTGTGACTCTCTGGATATTTTCTCTGCAGAAGAAGACTGAATGTAATTGTACGACCGCATGTTCTTGAAAAAGCGATGAGAGAGCTTTTTAATGCTAAGAGGTTAATCGCGTTACTCTTGTCCATCTCTTTGAGAAATTTTTCAGCTTCTTTTTCGAAGGTGTTGAGCTGATCCAAACGTCACTTGCCAATCTTTTGAGAAAATCCGCTCCAATGAAATGAAATGTAAGCACGCTGGCAACATGAAATTAGATCATTTCCTCAAAATATTAAAATAGTAGAGGGGGCATGACGCATCAGTATAACAATAATATCTGAGACTTTCTCAAGAACTGGTAAAACATGTACTCTATCGACGTTTTGATTTTCATGAACAAGCATGTCAAAAGAGTTGGGCCTAGCCACAGAACCTTCACTATTTTGTGAAGTCTGCTCGCCATTCTCAAAAGGCACGTTAAGATCTCCTAACTAAAAAAAATAAAATGAACAAAATATTATAAAAAAAAATAATTAAATAAAAGGGAAAATAATCGTGCTTACATGTTGCTCCAATTCTTCCAAAGGTGTTGAAGAGCTAGGCACGCCGCGAAAAAAGTCATCTATATCAAGGTTGATTTCATCTAACTCAGAAGGGACCACCTTTCTTTTCAGTCTTTTATAGTGACAATCATCTTTACTAGAGCTGCTTTCTTTTTGAGGGGGCATCACAATCTTCTTTTTCTTTTCATTCTTAATTACAGAATTCTTGATAACTTTGGATGAAACTTCACTCGCCTTCTTTCCCTTGAAATTGGGAATAGACGAGACAACTACTTCTACTTGAGCGACTTTCATCAAATCTTTATCAACTTCTTCGGCAACATCTCTGGATCTTGGGAAAGATGATACAAGTACCTTCCTTTTATTCATCTGAACAGCAGAAAGAGGAGTCAGTTTTGAATGCTTTATAGAAATTTTCACTCTCTTTTTGCAAAAGACACTTGAATGTTTCTTCTACAATTCAACATACACTTTTGTGACAAGACCCTTATAAGAATGTGAGAGAATCACAAATCTGGATTGACTGTCTGATCTTGTGTATGATTGCCAAAATTGAACAACTTCTTCTAAAGTGTCAATAAAAACTTGTTCCCTTAGTTCCCCAGGATGGCTTGACAAAAATAAAATTGTCGGGCAAACCTGTGCGGGCTGTAAGGCTCAATAACATGTTTATTACCACAACGAAAAGTCATGTAACTCAAGCGAAGATTAATGATATAATCACTCCTTTGATTGGACCACTGAATCAGAATTTCACCAAATCATGGGAAGTAACATAATGACTCTTATGCTCACAATAAAGTTTATAGTACACCAAAAATAGGTGCTTACAACTTGCAGGAAGAAGATGTCCATCGTGGCTAAGTTCTACTAATTCTTTTAATGATGGAATGACTTCGTCATAAAATGTACCACGAATTGGTAAACCAAAAATTGTGCGAATATCCCATAGAGAGATGGATAATTTCCCTAATGAACTATGAAGAGCGTTCGTCAAAGGACACCAAAGCTCATAAAATGAGCGAATGGGGTTCTCATCATGATCGTATGTGAATAAAAAAGCATAGACAATGTCATATATCTTCGCATCAGTAAGAACCTTTTTGTTGTAAATAAATATATCTTCTAGTCACTCCCAATAACTAGGAACATAAGAAATCTTTCCAAAATCAGCTAGAAGGGATTCCCAAGCAGCTTCTCCAGCTTTAAGTCGATCATCTAACAATAAAAAGTGTTCAGAAGTGCAAGGCTGCAAATGGAGTGAAGACAGCAACAATAGCGATGCAGAAGAGGTAATGATAGATCCTTGGCGGTCCACCAATACTTCTGAAGATAAAGTGTACCATTTCATAAGATGCAACATGTCTGTAGAAAGATGCCATTCTGGTGATAAAACGCTAATCACTGGGTCATAAACTGGTAGTTCCAAAATTATCTTGGTCGTGTCCGCCTTTGTCGCCACCAAATAGAAAGGAATTGCCGACTATGAACTAAATGATCTTTGAAGAGAGTGATCTTTGGATGACTGAGATATGAAATTTTAAGACCGGTGGCGTAGTAATGACCGGAGTCTTCTAGAATTCGAGAGCAACGATGAAATAAAAGTCAGCACGCCTCCAAATGGTCGAGATCTAAAATTTCGAGACCGGTGGCGTAGCAATGGCCGGGGTCTTCTAGAATTTCATGACCAACGGCGAAGAAAAAACCATAAAGCCTCCAAGCAGCCGAGGTCTGAAATTCTGAGATCGGTGGCGTAGCAATGGCCGGGGTCTTCTAAAATTTCATGACCAACGGCGAAGAAAAAACCATCAAGCCTCCAAGCAACCGAGGTCTGAAATTCTGAGATCGGTGGTGTAGCAATGACCGGTGTTTTCTAGAATCTCGAGACCAACGACGAAGAAAAAATCAGCAAGCCTCCGAGCGGCCAAGGTCTGAAATTTTGAGACTGGTGGCGTAGCAATAGTCAGGATCTTCTAGAATTTCAAAACTAAGGACGAAGCAACCGTCTTTAAGAACTCCTGAAAGTGTCAAGAAAAAGTGTTAGAGACGATTAGCAAAAAAAAAAAGAGAAACGTGCTGGAGACAGAGAAGAAAAAAAAAAGAATAAGAAGCAGCGACCCTGTTTATAAAACAACAAAAAAAGAAAAAGAAATGGTAAGATGCAGTCCACAAACAATCTATATATATTACAAAAAAATGAACTGAAACAATGAACTTTCATACACATATAATATATTATAAAGCTGATTCAAAAAAAATAACACAATGTAAAGACTTATTGGGAAGGAATACAGGCATGGTAGTTATATATAATATGTATACAGTGAGTGACTGGTCATGAAATTTGATGCCACAGTGAAAAAAAAAAGGGACAAAAGAAGAGAGTTATTGAACTGGAAGGCAGGAACAAGTGAAGCAACGGGATTCGATGATCACCTATGCGGCTGCCACGAGGAAGCTTTGACAGTAATCGTTGAAAGTGCAGAATTGCTTTTGTTGCTTGTTATCTATAAAGCATAGCACTTGAGTTCTACGTACTCCCACACAGAAGACCAATTACAGGTAACTCAAAAATCTATTCCATGATGCCTCAACAAATTTATTTCAACAAGGAGAGCTACCGAAGAAAAAGAGAGTGGAAAAAAAAGAGAAAGTACTGTAAAAAAAGAGAGTTAAATAGTAAAAAAAAAAAAAATAAGGGAAGAGCAGTAGATAAAAAAAAAAGTTGCTGTCAACAAAATGAAGAATAAGAAGAACAAATTCATGGAAGCAATAATAAAAAAAGGGTTCGAGTAGATTGTTTAAAAAAAAAAAAGAAAAAAAAGAAACAGAAGCTCAAGACAAGCGGTTGTCAACGGTATGCTGCTATAATATATTGACATGAGACAAATATTCAATTAGATGATGGTGCAAATATTCAACTGGTTAATGTTGCAGTTTGAAGGACTAAAAGCACTGATTAGCATAGATGCACTAAATGAAGAAAAGGACAAAATATGGAAAAATCCGTGCACTGTGTGTTGTGGATTTATTAAAACCGTGGATGTTAGACAAAAGAGATTACAAGTATAAAGAATATGGTTAATTAGACTTAGACTCTCTATATTTAAGGGTAATTATATTTAGATTCTCTTTATTCTTCGAAATTACAGTTACACTCTTTACTTTACAATTTTTTGTAACAATTTAGTCCAATCGTTAGTTGACCGTCCGTTGACCGTCAGTAACAGTAAATATATGTATTTAAATACCAATCTTACCCCTGTCTGTGTCTCACTCCTCACTCTTTTTCTCTTTGATTCTTTAACTAAATCTTTATTTTTCTCTTCAATTACTGTGAATGCCATTTATTTGTGATAGTTTACAGCTAAGTGACTTCATTCGGTAGGGATCAACCCTAACTACCGAAGTGCAACCTGCTGGTCCATCTTCCACAACTACTGAAACTATTGAATTATTGACTCCTAGCTCACTTCGCCTTTTGCCATTTATTTTAGTGACCAAACTCCGAATCCGAGACTCGCATCATCATCCCTTCTCTCTCTTTCTCTAAAACTCATTTCTTCTCTCTCTAAAGCATAGCAATGGATTCAAGCGTCAGTGAAATAACCCATGAATTCCCACCTTTCTTCTCGGTACACAAAGACAGTCACGTCGAGCACTTGATAGTCACCGATTACGACCCACCGGCCGTCGATCCCCAAACCGGCATGGAATTCAAGGACAAGCACCAAGGCTTTCCTGTCCTCATTCCAATTTCATTCAACAAAAATAATCAAATTTTCTTTCTTTGGTTCCCAATCTATCTCCCTCAATCATTTCTATATACATATATATATATATATAGATATCAATTTTGAAGTTATCGGAAGAGTTAGACACGAAGAAGAACGATGGCCACCAGATTCGATGCTTCCATCGCCGCAAACACCACAATCGCAAATATACCTAAAATCCCCAAAATAAAAGAAAGGGATGGACGTCAGCGAAGATGGAAACAACTAGAAAATTAACGGTGAGATTAACGGTCCTCTTCGTTAGTGAGATTGACGATGGAAGCAAACACCACATCGCCTTCTTCATCGTCATCATCATCCTCTTCGTTGGTGAG
Source organism: Aequorea victoria (assembly GCA_032361285.1). Classification (NCBI taxonomy): domain Eukaryota; kingdom Metazoa; phylum Cnidaria; class Hydrozoa; order Leptothecata; family Aequoreidae; genus Aequorea; species Aequorea victoria. The sequence goes on along the minus strand of JAUTBS010455985.1, from coordinate 9,839 downwards.
ATTAACGGTCTAACCAGCAAATTCATTTGGACGAAGGTCGCTTACTAGCCGGAAACCCTCATCACTGCCATTACCGTCGACGACGAGCTCCTAACCACCGTGCAATCTTCTTCTCCCCTCCTCAACACCTGTTTCACTGGATGTGAAATAGAGAAACACAGAGCTGTATAGTTTTAACAGAGAAATAGAAAGGAGTGTGATTGAGCTTTTTGCGGTGCTTTTCCATGAGAGGGATTTCGGTGTGTGTGAGAGAGGGAAGAAAAAGAGAAAAAAAAAGAGAGAATCAACGAAGAAGAAGACTGGGGAAGAAGAAGACAGGGTTGCTATGGTCAAAGGGTATATTAGGAAATTTGATAATGTCGTTAACGGTGTTATCTGACAGGGGGTCTAACTATAATTTCAAAGAATAGAGGGGGTTTAAATGTTATTACCCTTAAGGAGAAGGGGTATAAGTGTAATTAACCCTAAAGAATAATACGTGTTTTGTGTAAACGAAAACCCAGAAGGATGGATGATGTTGAGAGTGACGAACGTTGTTTAAGAAGTCGCGCCAATTTTCAAGTTCTGAATATGCAAACTTAACTTCTATTTTTCTATTTATTTATACACTCAAGTACTAGAGTCCCACATAAATTCTAAGGCTAATTCTCGGTTTGACAACAGAGTTCGATCACCGGAAAGCTTTGAAATTCGATTTCAGCACGAAGAACCCAAAAACTAGGAGAAAAAAAAAAAGAAAACAAAAAAACTAGATGGAAGATTTCGAGACTCTGCTCACGGTGCACAAAATATGCATATAAGCAAGTCTCAATGGGACATTTGTAGACATGTAAATCTTCTCCTATTATAAATTGTCACGTGTCACAAGACCAAAAAATATAACACAACTATTGGCTAATCAAATATTGTCAAGTGTTAAAAGAATCCTAAATCAAGATTGCCGAGTAGTCCAATTGCATGACGGCACGTGTAAAATATTGTAGTTTTCAACATGATAAACCCGACGAATGAAATTAAGCCACGTCGCACATGGGACCTACATGAAAAAAAACCAAATTTTTTTTTCTAAATTAAATTAAAGTATATAATTATCTCTTTAAAAAAAATAAATAAAAGAGATAATTATCGCTTTAAAAATAAATAAAGAGAGATAATTATGTGCTTAGATAATTATATCTTTAAACTAAATAAAATAGAGATAATTATTAAGAGTTTGAGTCTTTTCATGACTCCTTATCACAACTCCTATATGTAGGGGTGGTCTTCCTCAAAGTTCACGACGATGACGAGTTGATAAGTTTACATACAACACTCGAAGACGTTACACAATCGAGAGAGCTCTGCATATTGAAGCTTCAAAATCCTGAAGATCTTTCTCATTCAAGTTTCATCATCTGCTCCGCAAAATTAGGAAGAGATTTTGCTGCTCGATTCGAAAACACGCTATCAACCCCTCGAGTCAACATTTGAAGTGAAGAATTAGAGAATTTATTTCTTTGATTTTGAAGCTTCGATTAAGAGATCCATCCACCTCTTTACCTTCATCTTCTTTGGGCAATTTCTCATTCACAATCAAGGGAGTCGCTACCGGCTTACAATCTTTCATCTTGAACTTTTCAAGTAGAGTCTTCGAATATCTTTTTTGGCAAATAAAAATACCATTTTCTTTTTGGTGAATTTCAATTCCCAAGAAATAATGTAACAATCCCAAATCACTGATTTCAGACTTTTTCATCATTTCCCTTTTGAAATCTTCAACCATTTTTTCATCACTCCCGGTAAAAATTAAACCATCTACATAAAGTGAAATAATTAGAATACTAGTTTTATCTTACTGTTTGATGTACAAAGTTGGTTCACTTTTGCTTCTTTGAAACCCTTTTTTGTTGAAGTAAGAATCAATATCTCACTATACCACGAATGAGGTGCATGCTTTAGGCCATACAATGCCTCTTCAACTTGTAAACTCTGTCTTTTTTGCCTTCAATCTCAAACCCTTATGGTTGATCAACATAAATTTCTTATTTCAAAACTCCATTTAAGAAAGTCGATTTGACTTGAAGTTGATGTAGGAACCAACCTTTTGACGTCGCTAGAGCAATGAGAGCTCTAATAGTATAAAGTCTTGCCACCGGTGCAAATGTTTCTTGGAAATCAATTCTGGGTTGTTGAGACTACCTTTTATCCACAAGCTTTGCTTTTTTCTTTTGGATAGAACCATCCGGATTGAGTTTGGTTTTGTAGATCCACTTCACACCAATTACTTCCCTGTCTTTTGGTCTCTCCACCAAATTTCATGTATGATTCTTCTTGATCACATAGATTTCTTCCTCCATGGCTTTCTTCCATGCTTCTTCTCTGCTTGCTTCTTCAAATCTTTGTGGTTCGGTCATGCAAAAATTGCAACTTGCATAAACATCATTTAGATTTCTCATCTTCCTTGGAGTTGAATTTGGACTTGAACTTGAAGAAGAATTAGGATAACTTGGTGGAGAATCTTCATGAACATCATCGCCAGCATTTTGTTGAACTTTAGAATTTTTAAATTGAACAATAACATGGTCATAAATTTTCATTTGCTTCTAATCCGAAGAAGCCTTCTCATTGAAGAGAATATCATGACTTGTGATAATCTTGCTTGTCTTCAAATTGTAAAGTCTATAGCCCTTTGATTGGGACTTATAACCAACAAAAATACACTTCTCACTTGATTCATCAAAATTGCGCCTTAACTCTTTAGGAACAAGAGCATAACAAATACAATCAAAAACTTTCAAGTGAATAACTAATGGCTTCCGTCCACTCCAAGTTTCAAATGAAGTCTTATCTTCAAGAACTTTGGTAGTGTGAGGAACCCTCTCGAAAAATGTGTTGCCTCATATTTGTTATTTAAAAGGCTCTCGATTTTATGATTTTAAAAGAAGGTCTTGATAGCTTGGGTACCCTCATGAGTGACTTATAGAATATCCCATGCATTTTTAACCATCTCACATTGTGAGATTCTACTGAATTCACTTGGACTAAGAGCATTGTGAATGACACCAAGTGCTTTGTAGTTATAGTTTGAACTCTCATTATCACCTGATTCCCATTGTGTGTAGGGTTTCAAACTCCAAACTTCAGTAGTGAGATCTTTCCATTGTGTGTAGGCAATCAATCTCTACACTCTAACTCCCACGAAATTGAGAAAGGCTTTCATTCTAGCCTTCCAATAGGGATAGTTAGTACCATCAAAATAAGGGAAACTAGAGATGGATGATGTGACACCTCACTTTCCAAAACACAATCACTAAGCCCTAAACCTAGAATAAAGACATAAAACCTTGAGGAATGATATTTGAACACTAGAATCAAAGGGATAAATGCACAGAATGTGACATGAGATAAATATGAAAAGATAGAATGGATAGAAAGGATTCAAATAATTTTGAACAAAGAACTTTAAAAGAGAGTTCAAGTTAGAAAGTCTTACGAAAGGCAAAAAAAAGGTAGAAAACCAAAATGGGTCAAAGTAAGACCTAAGAACTCTTAAAATCCAACAATTTAAATAAAGATCTGGGTAGAGAATGAGGCTAAGCCCAACCATAAGGGCCTAATATAATCACAAACCAAGGGACTCAATTAAGAGCTCAAAAGAAGAAAATTTATGAAAGTCCTAAATGAGGCCCAAACATTGAGAAGCCTAATGGAGAAATTTAATTAGGGTTTTGGGCCAAATATTATGGGGATCCAATATAAATAAATATTTGAGCCAAATTATATTATTTGTGACCCAATAAATTAAATAGGAAGCCCAAATCAAAGTTAGGCCCAAAACTTAAAATTTGACCAAAAACTTTAATTTTGACCCAAATCTAATTTAATTATCATAAATTAATAAAATAAAATAAAATGAAGCTTCTAGAACCCCTTGGATGGCACCCCTATGAGAGGGGGGTGATGTGACATTTTTGAGGGAAAAAGAAACGGAAAAAGAAAAGAAAAGAAAAGAAAAGAAGAAAAGATGGAAAAACATGGCCTATGCGTGAAAACTTAGTTTTCCTACATCATTAAACCTCCCAAAGTCTTCAATGAATAGTGAAAAATGTTCCTAGAAGATGATTTGATGAGAGAAGTATAGATTTGACATAAATAAAATAAAATAAAATAAAAGAAAAATAAAAGTTTTGTCAAAATATCATTAAATTAAAGAATGTGTTTTCCATTAAACCAAATAAGGCCTTAAGGCTTAAGGAAAATAGATTATTTATACCAAACATGGTGTTAGCTATCTTGGAGCTCAAGATTTAGTTAGGATTGAATAAAACTAGAGGGACAAAAAATCTAACTTAGAATTGGATGAAAACTAAATGAGGGGTAAAATGATCTTTTCACCCCAAACCTTTGTCTATAAATAGGAGGCTTCTCCCAACATAAAAATTCATTTGCTCAAGTCTTTTGCTCACTATAATTTTTTTGGCCCTTGGAGAAAAGAGAGGAGAGAAAGAAAAAAAATAAGAAAGCAAGAAGAAGGAAGAAAAGAAAGGAAATGAAGAAATGAGAAAGAAGAAGGAACTTGTAACTTAGTTCCTTCATCCCCCAACCAAGAAATTATCAAGTAAGAACTTCTTAAAATATTTCTTTAAAGTTCTAAAATTATCTCACACCTCTCATTCATCTTCAAACAAAAATAAGATAAGAATATGGAAGAACATAGGAGAATGACCTTGAATCTTAGAAAGAGAAATTTTCTTGATTCAAGATAATGATAGAGAAATAAATGGAGACCTTTGGTAAAGTTGATAAAAATATCTAAGATAACATATAAAGTAATTTTAAGATGGTTAAAAATAATTCTTTTATGGGTAAGAGGGTAGAAAAGAAGAGGGTAGTAAAGAACCTCAAGGAAATGACTAAATAGTGAACTTAATCCTAATCTCAGATTTTTTGTGCCAGCCAAACAAGGCCTAACAAAAAATATGTTTCAAACAGCGTTATTGTAGCATGTTATTAACATGTGTGATTTTTGATTGGACCCAAAAATGCATTTTAGAACCCCTATTCAATTTTTGAACATTCTGCGTCAAAATTGTAGAATAACAGTCCATTTTGAGAAATTTTAATTAATTCTAGAGACCTCTTCTAGAGATGCTCCATTTATGAAACGAAAGGTAAAAGGGTCTAGTTTCACCCTAAAATGACAAACCTCACTTTCATTGGACAAATTGTGAGAAAGTTGTATTCTCCCAAATAGGGATATTTTTGGACAAATTCAGTATCATGAATTTTTAGAGCTCTTTCGGTTGGGATCTGGCTCTCGAGTTCTTAATGAAGAATATATGTAACAGATCATTCTATACTCTGTACATTTTCTAGAAGTTTTGGATTAGGTTTAATATTTTAAAACGAATTTTAAATGGGCGGGACAGAATCTGAAAATGAAGAAAAATATGGTTTAAGAGAACTCTAATCAAATCTAAGCACCTAAACACAAGTTAGGAATTTTGGGGACCATGAGGTACCAAATGTGATTAAAAATGATATACTTAAGAATAAAAATACCTCACTTTCATATCCACACAAACATAAATGTGTCACCTTAGTTCAGATAGTTAAGTTCCTATCCTATCTATGTGTTAGGAACTGGAAGGCCGGAGTGAATCCAAGGGTGTGGCTCAAGAAGGAGAACTTGTTTTTTAGGTAGGTTTTCTTTTATCACTAACTTTGTATTATGAATGTATGAATGGTTAAATTTTTTATGCTTTCATGGTATATGATATGAGAAAATGAATGATGATTTTACTTGTGAAAAAAAAGTAATGTTTGCAAATTTGTATTTTATAAAATGATTTGTGAGCATATGTTTTGAAACATAATGGAACTTAGATATTTTATGAAAGAACATAACATGGTTGCTATGATAGTCTTGATATTACATGGTGAGTGCCATGTGGTGGGTATATCGCACACCCGATAAAGTGAGGGTATATGCCACAGTATAATATAAAAAATATATCACACACCTGATAATGCGTGAATATATGTCATAGTATAATGATATATGATGTGTTATCTCTATCACTGAGTATTGTTAACTGGCCCAACGAAGAGTCCTTAGCCCTGTCCAATTAAGAGTAGGCGGGATAATCAGGGACTCAGTACTGCAATAACTCCTGGTTGAGAGATTAATACAACTCTTGGCTATATATATTTATGGAAAGAAATGGTTTGATGGATGAAAATAATAAAATCATAGAATATCTCTTTTAAAGATATATGATGCTTGGAAAACCTTCTCTTATGGGGTGATTTGTAGAAAGATGAAAATTTGGAACCTTTTGTGAGAAAAAGTTATGTTTTCTGAGTAATGAACTATTTTAATTTTCATTGTGCAATTTATAATGCTATTGCTAGTAATTGGTGAGCACGTATATTATAACTCATCCCCACACAGATTGATGTTCTTGGCAGGTTTTGACATCATGGTTATGTCCGGTACGCTCCACTGTGTTCTTAGGATTTTTGGAAAGGTTTTGGAAAGTTAGGGTCTGAAACCCCTTCTTGTTTTTTCTTTTGGCATGTAATTAATGAAACGATGTTGATGTGGCTGTAAGTCCTCCTGTGTAATATTTGTATGTTATGATGGGCCCATGTGGGAAGTCCTGATGAATGGATTATGGAAGTTATGCTCATATGGTTTGGATGTTATTAAGAATGTTGGGTTGTGTACCCTTTCTCAGGTCTTGTACACCGTGCTTGGGGCGCGATTGACAGATGAGCCCTCTCTATGCATGTCCGAATTCATAGCTACAGAAGGATCTAACACAGGCGGTTATGCCAACGACATGAAAAACCTCGCTTTGATACCAATTGAAATAATATATGAATGGTTAATTTACCCTAGAGGTGGGGTGAATAAGTAAATCTTCCAAATTATTATCCAACTTTGAATAATTTCATTAATTCATTGCACAAAAAACTATGTTAAAAACAAGCACAAACATAAGACAAAGAAAAACTAGATTTTACGTGAAAGAACTCTAGGGTATGTCCCCATAATGAAAACCACAACACCAATCCAACAAAACTTCACTATGAATCAAAAGGTACAAGACACAAGAAACAAAAGTTTTACACATATTATCTAATGGACACCTAACTCTGCAACTTGAACTAGCTTCCCAAGCTCCTTCTTGATTCCATAGCTTACATGAACGTTAACGTCTCGATCTCTGCTTGAACAACGACTCAAAATAGCCAAATGTATGAGAGATGTATGAACAATATGGTTTGATGAATTACACAATCTAAGGAGAATAACACTCTAGAGATGTTTATAGCACACTTAGATTGCTACTAATGAGAGATTTAATGCAAGGTGATATGGGGTAGTTGAGAAATCCTAAATGCCTCAATGAATGCTCACCTAAATCTCTCTAAAACCCAAGAAATGAAATAAAGATACATACATATATATATATATATATGACTAGGGGTTTGACCAGGAAAAATAACACAAAACTGTGTCTGAGCGCTTGAGCACCTAACTAGCGCGTATTAGAGCCAAGCGCTTGAGCGCGTCGTAGGCATCTGTTCAGCACCAAACCCTAGAAGGTGATGGGACCACTCGAGCACGGATCTAGCCCTGATCAAGTGTTGTATGAACCGCTCGAGCGCCTCTTTGTCCCCTCTTAAGCGCATGCCACTGGAAAACTAAGAGGAGCAAAAAATAGGCCAACACTCGAGCGCCTATTGAGCTCCTGTCTAGCGTTGGCCACTGGAACACCAAGGCGGCCAAGGAGAGGCCATCTATTTAGCACCATTCTGTTAGAAAGTAAAGAGAAGAAATAAGAGAAAAGGAAGTGGAAGTCACACGGTAGCAAACAAAGAACTTAGCGGTTATTATTGACTGCTCAAGATGAGATTTACATCAGTACTCATGTGTTTATATATACAACTCTAGGCCTCTCACCTCTAATAGATATACAACAGATTCTAGTTAGTCAGTTAGGGTTCATGTAGGCAGGTGGTTAGGCTACACGGAGCTCCCCTGTTTGGCTCTGTTTTTCCTTTCAACTGTATCTTGTTGCTGTGCTGGGACCAGCGGTATTGGAGGATACTTTAACACTTTCTAGTGTTGGCCACTGGAATGCAAGAAATTGAGCGTCTGTCTAGCGCCACTTGAGCGCCCTATAGTTGAAAGGAAGTGCTCGAGCGCCTCTTCAGTGCTTGCTATTGTTTGGCATTTTCTCGAGCGCCGCTTGAGCGCTTCATTGAGCTTGTGGTTCAGGGAAACATGCAAGGGGCTTAAGATGCACGCCTAATAATGCATGAATGCATGAAGAAGAATACCTTAACCGAATCACAGAGAACACGATCTGAGTTGAGCGAAGACTACAGAATAACATCACCCAAGCCCAAAACAGTCAGAAATGAAAAAACTGACTCTGATGATTTTTTCACCATCCAAAAATGTGCCAACAACTCTTACATATCTCTAACTTGAATCCATTCAGCATCCATGGGTTCCTTTGCTTGAAGCATAATCTCTCGCTATGTGCAAGTTCGTCCCAAACAGTCGGTATGGTTTAGAAAAAAGAACAATTTTTTTTTGTGTTTTTGCTTTCTATTAAAATGTCCAATATACTTTTATTTTTTATTTTTAAGTCATAGTGTTTGGGATGATGACACATTTTTTTTTTAATTTTTAAGAGTATAAAAGTTGTTCTTTTGTATTGAGGGTGTTGTAATAATTTATTATAAAAAAAGTTAGATTGTTTGGGATGTGAATATGCTTTTTTGTTTTGAAAAAAAGAAAATGAAAAAAAACTAGTTGATTTTTTTGAGATGCGAAACAGTATGACTTAAAAGCTAATTTCTTTTTTTTTTTTTACAAAAGAAAAACTAACTTTTTACTATCCCAAACAGGTATATAGTAGTGGTTATTTCATATCTGTAAATAAATCATTTGCAAATTACTCAATTTAACATATACCAAACATATCGCTAAAAACAAGACATTGATTTTTTTTTTTGGGTTAAATTTACTTTGTCTCCTTAAGATTTAGGTCATGTACGACTTACCCACGCTACCATTAGTATTAACCACATAACCCCCTAATGTCTGTGGACTAAATAGCACATTTACTGTTTCTGTCCAGAATAACTTGTTTTTGTGATGTCAAGGCCAGAAACGAGTTAATTTCAAATTAAATGACCTAAATGCCCTTGCTCTCTACCATAAAATAGAAGTTAAATGTAAACAACACCCAAATCAGCCAAATCTACCACACCCAAGGAGAGAAGCTAGCTGACAAAAAGTGTTTTGCATACCAATACTTGGTATGTTGGAAACTCAGTGACACAATTTTTTTTTATTTTTTATTTTTTCTTGTAATTTTCTTCTATAATTTTGTAGCAATGCCTTCTTTTACTAACATTGGAGGCAATAGTAGAGAGGAAGTTTCAAATCTCAAATTCCTAGTTAAAAAATGCAAATGTGGACGGAAAGCTTCAGTTAGTTAGAGTTGGTGAAGCTCACAAACTATCAAAAGGAAGGCTATTATCACGCCCCATTTTGGGAAATGTGATCGGGCATAGTTCATAGGTCTGTGGCCCAACAAACCAAGAAAGTCCCAACAAAAATAAGTTACTGTTTGCTTAATTAAGATTCAATTCGATGTAATTAAATAATTCATTTCATTACAACTGGGTCAACAGCCCGTAATCCAATAAAGATGTCAAACATATCAATGATCTATATAACATGATGTCAATAATAAAACAGAGTATGCGGAAGTAATGACAATAAATATGCATGTCCTAGAGGTCTGTATGCTGGATCCCTTGAAGCGTCGAGT
>JAUTBS010455875.1:0-15032 GCA_032361285.1 Aequorea victoria | reverse complement strand
ATTTAACATTTTGGGAGTTCATTTTATTTCTACATTCTTTTATTTCTGTTTTTAAATTTTAATATCATTTTAAATTTCAGAATATGTACGAGTTTAATTAATTTCTCCCTCATTAATTATTTTAATTAAGTAAATATTATTTACTTCCATAATCATTTAATCTTTCCTTTTATTATTTATTCTGTTCTTATAGTTATTAACGTTTTGGAGATTTTATTAATTTATTTAATTAAATTCTTAATTAATTATTTTAATTTGGTAATTGAGTATAAAATTACCAGTTCTTACAATTCTCTCCCTCAGATTCTATCTTCTAAATTTTAAAACTTATTTTTTAGGAATCCTCTTGCTGTTAAAACAGTGTATCCTTTCTCTAATATAAATTCTACATTTTTATCTCCTCTTTTCTTATGTTTATTATTCCTTTATTATTACCTTTATTTTCAGAATATTCTTTTATTTAATAAATTTTCTTTTACCGATTTATATTACATAGAATTTGTTACACAAATTTTTGGGTATTACAATTAGGTTATTAGATTTCAAACTTTTAAGATTATGTGATATTCCAATATAATTATTTTTTAGAACCAAATACTTTTGATCCAAATTTTAATTTATACATTTTATCTTGAATAATTATTTGAATATGTTATTAATTTAATTAAACTCTTCTTTCATAATTAAATTGTTTATCATCCAAAATTCTTGGGTTTTACACGGTCGACAAATGGGTCTAGACGGGTGTGGTGTGAGAGCTTGAAGAAGCAATGATAACTCCTGATAGATAGAGGAGAGACAGGAAAGAAATTAAATCGTATATGTAAGACGTTTACAGCTCGTGACAACTTTGCGAGAAGAGAAAAAATAGACTAACAAAGCTACGACAAAAAATAAGGGGGGTGACCAAGACTCGGCAAATGAGCACGTAGTGTAAAGACCCAGATTTTCGTAAAACCTAACCTAGGTGTAAACCTACCCTAATTGGGATACAAGATGTTCAAACCCTAGAATTTAAATTCTCATAAACCCTAATAGTGTTAACTAAAGGTTCAACACTAAAAATGATCAAGTAAATGAAGTCTTAAACTTAGAACCTAAAGAATATAAAGTTAAGTTAGATGAACAATATTTGGTCTCATAGATCACAAACCAAACATGAAATTTTAGATTAAAATCCAACATGGAAATTCAAACCCATGGAATCATAAATTAAATGAATGGATTAAATTTTAATTCTAGAGCTCAAATAATTAGATTTAAACCCATTTTATAAGCTAGTTTTAGAAAATTGCATAAAAAGCCCAATTTTTAATTAAAGATTAAAAGGGGCCCACATGAATCTCTAAATTATGAAAATCATAAAATAACAAAATAAGTTAATATCCAAACAAGTCCCTTGGCCAAAATTCCTATAGGAGAGTTATCTTGAGGTGACATAATTGAGAATTAAGGAAAATAGAAAATGAGAAGAAAATGGTGATGTGACCTTTGTCCCATTTGAAAGCAACCCAAATTGTAATCTCTAATTCATCTGCTACACAAATTAATTAATTCTGGGAGATAATTATAAACCTAAATATATCTCAAGAAGATAAGAATACATAGAAAAACTAAATTATGAGAGAAAATTAGTCAAAGTAAGATTAGTAGCAAAAAGTTTTTTTTTTAGAAAACGCATTTAATCATCATTTTAATTTCAAATTCCCAAACAAGAGCACTATCCTCCAATGTCATATAGTCCTCTTTTGGAAGACTTCCCACTCAACCATCAATTGATTGAAGTCTTAAAAGATTTCTGAAAGACAATTATGGAAATTAAAAGAAAAAGAAAAATTTGAAAAATCCCTCACCTCCTTGCCTATAAATAGCACTCTTCTCCCATTCTTTCAAAACATTTTCATCTCCTCATTCTCTCTCTAAGAATTCGGTGGACCTGAGAAGAAAAGGGAAGAAAAATAAAAAGGAAGAAGAAGAAGAAGAAGAAGAAGAAGAAGAAGAAGAAAGAAAAAAGAAGAAAGAAGAAAGAAGAAGAAGAAGAAGAAGGAGGAAGAAAATAGGAAAACAATAAAGTTAAGTCCTAAACATTCTTGATCAAGAACAAACCAAGTAAGAATCTACATGAACCTTTCATTTATCTCCCTAATAACATGTTATTATATCTAAATCTCTCCAAGATAAAAGCTAGTGGACAAAAATGAAGGAAGATGAACATAGGACTTGGAATCTTGAATGTGTTGTTTAAATATTGTTCTAGAGAACTTTAAAAAGAATAAAAAATGAAGAACAAATGATGTATAAACTAATTATAAACCTTCTTATGTATGTATGATGTTGTTATGATATGTTAGAACATGCTTTGGTTGTGTAAAAATAGGAGATGTTGATGAATGTTCATGTTTGTGTAAAACAGAGAAAAACAGAATGGTTTTTAGGCTTTTCCCCAAATTTTCGTGTGAACCAAACATAGCCTAAATGAAAGGATGTTTATAACAGAGTCTCTTTGGGATGTCTTGAGCATGTGTGATTTGTTGTTAAGCCCCAAAATATATTTTTGAACCCCTTTGCTAATTTAGATATTTCTGTGATAGTAAGACAGATTTACAGACCACTTTGAACCCCCATATCTCTCTCTACAAAGATCCCCTTATAATGATCCACATATCCAGATATAGATACTTGAGTCTAGGTTCACCTCTTTTTACAGAAGTTAAATTCATTGAGTAGATTTCGAGATATACTGGTTTTTCCAAACAAACCCTTATTTCGACAGATTTTGTTGTAGTATTTTTTGTAGACCCCCATCCGTGTACAACCAATGTGTTAGCCCAAGGGTTATTCAATCAAGTTCCTCTCTTTGTTTTGACTTATAACAACCCATTTGGTTGGTACTGATGATTTATTCAATATTGATAAGTTTTTCAAGACTTTTAGGTACCAATTTGTTTCAATATAAAAAGTTGGGTGTACAAGATCTTATCATAAAGATTTTATTTTAAATCTCCTACACTATTTTTTCTTGTGATGATGAAGTAACAAAATGATGATCCAAGTCTCAAAAGTTTGACACTTTACACTGAAAAGTTCGACACTTTTGTTAAGAAGAAAGAGGAAGAAAAAGGTCGACCCATCCCCTTTAAAAGTTCAACCCTTTTTGATGTGGTGCTCAACTTTGAAAAGAACAGAAAAAGGTCGACCCTTATTCTCAAAAGGTCGACCCTTTTATCCTGAGACATTTCTCTCTCCTCAAGACCAAAATAGGTCGACACTTTCATGAAGAAATTTCGACCCTTTTTCTTTCGCCAGTTCAGACAGAAGAAGGTCGACCCCAAGTCAAGAAAAAGGTCGACACATATTCTCAAATGGTCGACACATTTCAACAAAAAGGTTGACACTTTTCTACCTAAGGTCGACACTTATTTACTGAGATTTTTCTCTCTCTTCATGGCCAACAGAAAGGTCGACACTTCCTTGAAAAGATCGACCCTTTCTTCACAACTCAAAAAGATCGACCCTTATAAGATTTAGGTCGACACTTTCGTTCGAAAATTTAAAATCTAAAGTTTCAACGGGAAGATTTTGGAGCATTAAATGCACTCCAACGTTCAGAATTTCAAGAGGGCTATATAAGCCATCAAGTTTGAAGATTCAAGACAAGAGAATACACAAGAAATCACTGTTGCATTCACCTACTACTGAGCTAACATTCCTCTGAGATCTTTATTGCTCATTACTGCCATTTACTGATCTTTTCTTCATCTACTCTCTCAAACATTTATTGTATTTTCATTATTAGAGAGTGAGAGACTTGTAAAGTGAGCTACAAATTTGTAAATCCTCTCTTGAATGAGATTACCATCATCACCACCAACTTTCATTGATTGTAATGGTTACGTTCCACCCTTTACAAAGAATCCTGTTTTATAGGGTTACGTTTCACCCTTGTAAAAGGATCCCGATTGTACAAGGTTTTGATTCGCCTTTGAAGAATCATACTAGTGGATTTAAAACTCCCAAGACACTTGGGGAGTGAACGTAGGTCTGAAGGACCGAACCACTATAAATTGTTGTATCGTATCTCTCTTCCCTTACTCTTTTATTTTTCAGCTCTCATCATTCATTCTTGTTGTGTGTAGATCATTAGTCTTTAAAATAATTTAAAAAGGTTTAAAACATGCCAATCAACCCATTCACCCCCCCTTCGGGTTGATATTTGGGACAACATTCTTGTCTTATGGTTTTTATTAGAATTAGCATTGCATTGTATTATTTTCTATCTCCTTTCTTCTATTTTTGATGGTTACTTTTCAAAAATAAAAAAAAAGAGAAAATAAAATAAACCAAATGCTCCCCTACCCTTCACCCCTGCGGTTTACTGTCTCGGGGCTATGTGGGAAAAGCAGGTGAGCTTTCTGACCGTATGCCCATTTCGATACGGAAAAAAGGTTATTACATATCGTTTGACCTGGTCAGGTACTACTTGGCAATGGAGGTATATTCTTGACTCTATTCAGAAGATATCCGATTACTAAACTACCCAGCCTCTTTTATTGCATCTAGTTGCCAAGAATTTTCCCTTTAGGACAAATACCTTGTAAGATTATGTATTTTATTTTTCTTGCTTGCTTATGACTGATTAGTGTAGATTTTATCTTCTCTCTTTTAGAGCCAGATTTCATCACCCGGGCCTTTTTTTCTCTCTCCTGGGACACCTCAAGTCCTCCTGAGATTTGACGTTGTTGGGCTATTGCCCAATCACTTTTTCTTTATTTTGAGTCAGGTTTCATCACCCAAGCCTATTTTTCACTCTCCCGGGATCCCTCGAGGTCATCTTAAGGTTTAAAGTCGGTGGCCTGTTGCCCAACCTTTTTCTTTTTTTCTTTGTTTTGAACCGGGTTTCATGACTCGAGCCTCTTTTTCTCTATTTAAGGACCCCCCTGGTTTGACGCCATTAGGTTATTACCCAACCTTCTTTTTTCATTATTTTGAGCCAAGTTTCATCACTCGAGCCTTTTTTTCTGTCTTGGGACCCCTTGAGGTCGTCCCGAGGTTTGACGCCGTTGGGCTATGGCCCAACCTTTTTTTCTTTATTTTCAGCTGGGTTTCATCACCCGAGCCTCTTTTTTTCTCTCTCCCGTTGTTGGGCTGTTGCCCAACCTTTTCTTTTGTTAGGAGCCAGGTCTCATCGACCCGTTGTCTCTTTCTCCTTTCTGGGGCCCTTCGAGGATGTCCCGAACCTTGTCGTCATTGGGCTGTCGCCCAACCCCCCTTTTTTCTCTCGTTTAGAGTTGGGTTTCATCAACTCGTGCATCTTTCTCTTTTCTAGGACCCTTCGAGGTTGTCCCAAATCTTATCGTCGTTGGGCTGTTGCTCGATCTTTTTCTTATTTTGAGTCGCGTTTCAGCAACCCGTGTCTCCTTCTCTTTTCTGGGACCCTCCGAGGTTATCTCAAACCTTGTTGTCATTGGGCCGAGGACCGACCTTTTTCTCTTATTTTCAGTCAGGTTTTATTAACCCATGCCTCTTTCTCTTTTCCGGGACACTCCGAGGTTATACCAAGCCTTGTTGTCATTTGGCTAATGCCCAACCTTTATCTTTCATTTAGAGTTGGGTTTCATCAACCCGTGCCTCTTTCTCTTCCCCAGGACCCTCTGAGGTCATCCCGAGCCTCGTAGTCATTGGGTCGATGCCCAATATTTTTCTTTATTTCTAGCCAGGTTCTACGCTCGGCCCTTTCTTTTCTCTCCTAGGACTTTTCAATGAAATCTCGAGTTTCTATTGTTATTGAGCCGAGGCTCAATGTTTCCCTTTTCGGTCAAGTTGGGTTTACACCCGCACTCCTTTGCCGTTTGAGATCCAGAATCTCGACGGATAAATCAGGCTTCGCCCGCGCTCTTTTGCCGCTTGAGATCTAGAATTTCGACGAACAAGTCGGGCTTCCCCCACACCCCTTTATTGCTTGAGATCCAGAATCTCGACGGATAAGCCGGGCTTCGACCGCACCCCTTTACTACTTAAGATCTAGAATCTCGACGGATAAACCGGGCTTCTCCAGCTCCTTTTTCTTTCTCTCTCCGAATTTTTTTGAAGAAATCCTGAGATGTTGAGACGATCTCAACGTTCTTCTAAGACGGGTTTTACCCACAACCTTTTCTTGGACATTGAGGCGATAGAAATCTCAGAGTTTATCTTTTTTGTTTAAACCAGGTTTCATCACCCGCACTATTTATTTCTCTCACTTAGGATTTTTTGGGAAAATCCCGAGTTCCTTTATCGTCTAGCTGCCGCCCGACGCTTCTTTTTTTGGTCAAGCCGGGCTTCGGCCGCACCCCTTTGTCGCTTGAAATTCAGAATCCCGACAGATAAGTCGGGCTCTACCCTCACCCCTTTACCGCTTGAGATCCAGAATCTCAATGGATAAGCTGAGCTTCTCCTGTACCTTTTTCTTTCTCTCTTCGATATTTTTTGAGGAAATTTCGAGATATTGAGGTGATTTCAACATTTTTCTAAGCCGAATTTTACGCGCAACCTTTTCTTGGAAGTCGAGGCGATAGAAATCTCAATGCTCCCCTTTTCTGTTTAAGCCGGGTTTCATCACCCGTACTCTTTATTTTTCTCACTCAGGATTTCCTGAGAAAATCCCGAGTTCCTTTATCGTCCAGGTGCAACCCGATGCTTATTTTTTCAGATAAGGCAGGCTTTGCCTGCACCCCTTTACCGCTTGAGATCGAGAATCTCGACAGATAAGTCGGGCATCACCCGCACCCCTTTGTCATTTGAGATCCAGAATCTCAACGGATAAACCAAATTTCCTTCGCACCTTTTTCTTTCTCTCTCCAGGATTTTCTGAGGAAATCTCGAGACGTTGAGACAATCTCAACGTTCTTCTAAGCCGAGTTTTACCCGCAACCTTTTTCTTGGACATTGGGGTGATAGAAATCTCAATGTTCTCCTTTTCCGTTTAAGTCGGGTTTCATCACCCTCATTCTTTTTTTCTCTCGCTTAGGATTTCTCGAGAAAATTCTGAGTTCCTTTATCATTCAACTACGGTCCAATGCTTATTTGTTTGGTTAAGTCGGGCTTGGCCTACACCCCTTTGCCACTTGGGATCCAGAATCTCAACGGATAAGTCGAGCTTCTCTCGTACCTTTTTCTTTCTCTCTTTAGGATTTCTTGAGGAAGTCCCGAGATGTTAAGGCAATCTCAACGTTCTTTTAAGTCAGGTTTTACCCACAACCTTTTCTTAGATGTTGATGCGATAGAAGTCTCAACGTTCCCATTTTCCATTTAAGCCAGGTTTTATCACTCGCATTCTTTATTTCTCTCACTCAGGATTTCCTGAGGAAATCCCGAGTTCCTTTATCATCAAGCTGAGGCCCTACGTTTCTTTTTTTGCTTTAACCAAGCTGGGTTTTCATCACCCGCACCCTTTTGTTCTTATCCATGGTTTTTACATGCTTTTTTTCTAGGTCACGGTCTTCTGCTCTCGTAACGCTGCTGCTCTAATTTACGTTACATCTTTACTTTGTCGTAACATTGTTGCTCTAGTTTTGTCCCCCCCGCGAGGTAATCTTAGACCTCAAGAACATTGTTTTATAATCTGATGCATTTTCCTCTCGCCTCTACCTATCAAAAATTGTTATTGCTCCATCGAACTCGGGCATCACGCCTGTCTGGACCCGATTGCCAAGCGAATAACTTTGAAGAGTAGATGTTGACCCTACAAACACAACGATGGCAGGAGAGGATACTAATGATGCTCTAATCTGAACTTTGTAAAAAATGTAGAGAACTCTGGAGGGTATAACCCTCACGCTCTAAAATTAGACCTAGGCCCAGGCTCAGTGTCAAGAAGAAATCTGATCTCTTCAGGTCAATTAGGTTTCGCGAGTTTCACAGGATGGGATAGTGGAGGGCCCTGCCTGGGAAGAGAATCAATATGGTGTAGAATTGCCAGGATCTGGGATCGCTGGACTCGCCGCAATTATACCTGCAACAACTGTAATAGATCCTGCCATAGCCTAAGCCTTATTCTCTGACAAGATTGATAGGTTAGAGAAAGTTCTGAGAAAGGCCAAGGGGGTAGAAGAGTACGTGCTAGACATTGGAGGTTTTTGCCTTTACCCCGATGCTAAATTGTCGAACAAATTGAGGATGCCAGACATGGAAAAATTCGATGGCACCGGGGATCCCCAGATCCATTTGCGGATGTACATCGGTACTCTGGCTCTCATGGAAATTGATGACCAGCTGAAGGTGCAGTTATTCCATAGATCCTTGTTAGGGGATGCTCAGTGATGGTTTCTATCTTTAGAGGCCACCAGGACTAGGAGCTGGGAAGACATTGCCACTACTTTCGTCGGGTAGTACAACTATAATGTTAAGTTGGACATGACATCTAGGGAACTAGAGACCACCAAGAAGAACATCAGGAAAACTCTTGTGGACTTCTTGATCCGCTGGAGGGACAAGGCTGCAAAAATGATCAATTGATCGACAGAAAAAGAGAAGATCCGAATGGTAGTAGAGAACTTGCAAATACCTAATCACTCACCCACTTATGACTTTCGAGTAGCTGTTTGACGCAGGAATCCAGATAGAGGACACCATCTAGACAGGGGAAATTGAGAAACCAAAAGCCAGCCCGAGTTAGAAGTCTAGGAGGCCCTATCAAAATAACTACCCTACCAACCAAGCCAACAATAACCCTCCTCACAATAATATACCAAGGGCCGCAGAAGTCAATCTTCTCAATCCTCAGCCAGGTTAGGCTGACCCATAATTTACACGCAGGCCTCTGAGGAGGGTATTCACCCAGCTAAGTGTACGACTCTCCATATTACTTGCAAGGTTAGTGAAGAGAGGGCAACTTAAGCCCCATGATCCAATACCTCTTCCTGACCCACTTCCAATCAAATTTAACCATGGGTTATATTGTGTCTACCATCAAGAGAATGGGCACGCAATCAACAATTGTGTTAGGCTTCGACAGGCGATCTAAGATCTCATAGATAACAAGGTGATTCCGTCCGCAATGGCAGTTAAATCTAATGTAACCACCAATCTATTACCAAACCACATGAATCCACCCCATCAAAATGTGATTTGTGTCCATACCACCTCACCCTGCTATGATCCCAGTGCTTACATTTGCTTAGAGGAGGCAGCCATACCAAGTCCACCTCTCCCAGAAGAGAATTCTTTATGCTCTCTGGATGCAAAAGAGACTTTATACATGGAAGAGAATGACCTAACAAAGCTAGATGAAGCTGAGGAAATGAGAAAAGAGTGGGGCAATATGATCGAAAATAGTGAAGTGCAGGTTGAGTTTACCTTCTACAACACGAACATATATACCGGCAATGATAGTTGGCTCTCCTCAGACGAGTTAGAGAATGGAGGCGTAGATAGTGAATCGAAAGGAAGCGAGGGGTGGAGTGACCCCGATGAGGATAACTTTTTTACCTTTGGTACCCAACCAGAAGACAGTATGGAGAAAGGAGACACAGGACAACTAAGAAAGGAATTGGAGGGGAAACTAGGGAATAACGAGATATGATTAGTAGAATGATCAAAGTCAACACCCAAGGACGAACCGAAAAGCGAGGTTGGAACCAAGCCCGAGAAAGACCATGGAACAAATAAGATAGAAAGAGGAGACGAGAGAAGAAAAATAGAAAATAGGCCCACCAATAATGAAAGTACAGAGAAAAGGAATAGGAGCAGAGGTAAGCAAAATGCTAGCCCAGATATCACGTTTGAAGAGGAAAGAGGCATCTTAGACATCTTTGCTCTTGATAATGACATCAGGGACTACTCAAGGCCTGATGACAACTAGAAGGAAGAAGAGCTATGGGCAGTGAGGGAAATTAGTTGACAAGAGGAAGAGGAAGGAAAAGAATAGGGCTCGACCCCAAAAAAAACCCAAAAACCTGCATAGACCACCCAATAACCAACAAAGAAAAAGGGAAAGCAGAGGAAGACGACCTATGGGGGTTAGAAGGACTGGACCTATTAGAAGTTAACATCGATGTAGACCCATGGGATGGTTTATGGGACCCCAAAGAAAAAATTGAACATCTAACCAGGAGTGGAAGGCACTTTAAACCGACATACTAAGAGAAAGGTGAGGCCAATCAGCCAACAGTGGAAGGCAGAGAAGAAGAAGATGCTGTATTGAAGCAGCTCAAGAAAATCTAGGCTAATCTGAGCATTTGGGAGCTACTGACGGCATTCCATAAGCACATACAGGTCATACTGAGGGTTTTTAGAAAAACTGACATCTCCATATACACCACTCCTAAGCAGCTGGTAAGAATGGTAGCCCTTACTCAGTTGACCAATGCCATCGCCTTCACAGAGAAAGATCTATCAATTGAAGGACCCTTGCACAACAAGCCTTTCAACTCAATATTCAAGTGCCTTAGCAAATGGGTACCTGTGGTATTAATCGATAATGGGTCAGCGCTGAATGTCTGTCCGCTAAGGATAACACACTCCCTCGAGTTGAAAGAACATAATTTCACGCCGACTACCCAAGGGGTACGGACCTATGATAATATCTACGAGAATGTGCTGGGGGTAATCAAGTTTGCAGTTACCATGGGACCTGCCGAAAGTGAGATAGAATTTCATATATTGAATGTGTCGACCTCTTTTAACTTATTGTTGGGCCGACCTTAGTTGCACGACCCCGATGTACAAGTAGTTCCATCCACCCTCCATCAGAAGGTCAAAACGATAAGGGATGAGACTGTCTTAACCATTTTTGGAGAATCAAGTATCCAACCACCAGCCACTGATGGCACCCCTTTGCTGGAAATACAACACAGGGAGGAGGATCTCACCCTAAGTGGTTTTGAATTTAACAAATCAACAGCTATTCAAACTTTGATAACCGAAGAACATCTGTACATAAAACCTAGGCAGTAACAATGATGGGAAAAATGTCATACTTTGCAGGCCTAGGGCTTCGAAGAAACCAACAAGACAGGACTAAATCAATAGATGTTCAGCACAATAGCTATGCCTTCGGTCTAGGATACGAGCCCACAACCAAAAACTACATTGAGAAAGAAGTGGAAGAACAGAAGAACTCACAGGCCAAAAAAACTAGGAAGAAATACATGGCCCCAATGCCAACTTACGGGTCTCTCAATGGGTAGTTTGTGAAGGAAGGCGAGGCTTTCCCATTCTGTCAATTTCCAGAACTTTGGATAGATAAGGGGTCTGGGTTAAAAATACCTGGTTTGGAGATATTCTTCAAACATCAGCTGATAGACAGAAAGCCCAAATAGGACATGATAAAGGGCGAGATAGAAGACGAGGGTAAAGCAAAAGAAGCACGCAAGGAAGACTGGATCAAGGATCTAGAGGAACTCACATTGGAGTTTCTCTTTGAAGAATGCACAGCTCCAATACACGCGGAGGAGGATGCAGAGGTGATCGCCATGTTGAGCAGCGACGCGCCAGTCGACCATTCCAGCCTGATAGTGGACAAGGAAAGCATTGCAATAAATAACTAGGCTTATAAATATAATGTTTTGAGTGTTGTAGATGGTGAGTCAAAGTCTGAGTTGGACTCATCTGTATCTATAGGCCTAGAGTCCAGTAGTGAGTCCGTCAGGCACCCACCTGTTGGGGTGTCTCAGTATTCTATTTCCTCTCAATGCATGTCAAAGTCTGTAACCTTCGCTGTCGACAACAATAATAATATGAGGAATTCTTCTGATTACTCTATTGTACTTCCATTTGAATGTTTGAATTTTAACTCTGAAAATGATTTTGATGGGGCTGTTCCCTGGGAAATAAAGCTTTTAATTGAAAAAAAAGAAGAGATGCTCGCTAAACCCTTAATTGAAGAAACTTCTTCAATAAACCTGGGTACTGAGAAGGATCCCTAAATGGTCCTGATCGGTTCTGCTCTATCATCTGAAGAACGTGAGCCATTAATCAAACTATTAAGGGAATTTAAAGATATTTTCGTATGGTCATACAAAGGCATGCTCAGAATAGACCAAGAAATTGTTCAGCACAAAATTCCCTTCTACCCCGATGCCAAACCTATAAAACAAAAGCTTCGACGTGCAAGATCAGATTGGGCCCTTAAAATCAAAAAAGAAGTTACCAAGCAAGTGAATGCTGGCTTTCTTCAGGTGACAGAATACCCCAATTGGGTAGGTAATATTGTTCCTGTGCCAAAGAAAGACGGTCGTGTGCGAGTTTGCGTTGACTTCCAAGATCTTAACAAAGCAAGTCACAAAGATGACTTCCTTCTGCAACACATAGATGTTCTTGTGGACAATATTAATGGACATGCCTTATTATCATTCATGGATAGATTCTCAGGATATAACCAGATTCTCATGGCCCCCGAAGACAGAGAAAATACTATGTTCACCACGTCGTGGGGGATGTATTGTTATCGGGTTATGCCTTTCGGTCTAAAAAATACAGGAACCACGTATTAACGTGCTACAATGGCATTACTCCACGACATGTTACACAAAGAAGTGGAAATATATGTCGATGATATGATTGTCAAATCCAAAGACCGTGAAGGACATATCCCAGCTTTGGAAAAATTCTTCGAGAGAATTCTGAAGTAGCGGATGATGTTGAATCCATAGAAATGTGCCTTTGGAATTACTGCACACAATATGTTAGGATTCATCATCACCCAAAGAGGAATAGAAGTGGACCCTTCTAAAATCAAGGCAATTATGGAAATGCCCCCACGAAAGACGGAGAAAGAAGTTAGAGGATTTCTTGAGAAAATTCTGTTCATTAGTTGCTTCATCCTGAAGCTGACTACAACCTGTGAATCTCTTTTTCATTTGCTCAGAAAGAATATAAGATTTCAATGGGATCAGCATTGCCAGAATGCTTTTGAATCTATCTAAGAGTACTTATAAAAGGCTCCGGTGCTTTCCCCACTAGAACCAGGCAAACTGTTAATTTTGTACCTATTAGTGAATGAGTCTGCAATGGACTGCATGCTAGCACAAGAAGGGGATAATGGCGAAGAAAAGGCTATTTCTTATATGAGCAAAAAAATGATAGATTGTGAAGCCCGATACACGCCGCTGGAGAAAACTTGTTGGACTTTGGTGTGGTCATCAAAAAAGTTATGACACTACATGTTGGCATACCCTGTAGTGTTGATTTCTAGAATAGACCCACTTAAGTACCTATTCGAAAAGCCAGCTCTGATAGAAAGATTGGCCCGATGGTTGCTCTTATTGGCCGAATTTGAATTGCACTAGAAGACCAGAAAATCGGTAAAAGGATGAGTCGTAGCAGAATTCTTGATCGATCAACCTGTTGAGGGATGAAAGTTGAGATTTTTAGTTTCCCAATGAAGACGTGATGAAAGTTGAGAATGAACTATGAATGTTGTACTTTGATGGTGCCTCAGACCAATATGGTTATGAAATCGGAATACTGCTAGTCACTCCAGATAATTTGCATGTTTCGTTGACCTATAAATTAAACTTTAAGGTCACCAACAATCAAACCGAATATGAAGCTTGTATTGCTAGGATGGAAGCATTGTTGGAGTTGGGAGCAAGGAAATTAGAAGTGATTGGTGATTCTGCCTTGGTCGTCTCCCAAGTCAGTGGAAAATGGAAAATCAAGGAGGAAAAACTGATATCGTATTACCAAGAGCTCAACCGACTTATTCCCAATTTTGAAGATGCCACTTTCATCCATGTACCTTGGCTTCAGAATAAATTTCTTGATGCCCTTGCCACTTTTGCCTCCATGATCGACATACCCCCGAAGGCAAGAATGAGGCATTTAGTAATCGAATAGAAGAGCATGAGAGCATACGAAGTAGAAATCCTAGTGAGAAGTAGGAGATGTTTTACCTTGGTTTCACGATAGATGCAAATGAAAAGGATAAGAGATCCATGAGAAGATTAGCATCTCAATTCGTCATCTGTGGTGGAAAACTATATAAACGGGCTTATCTGAGAGTGAACAGACTTTGTGTAACAGATGA
This sequence comes from Aequorea victoria, assembly GCA_032361285.1. Taxonomy (NCBI): domain Eukaryota; kingdom Metazoa; phylum Cnidaria; class Hydrozoa; order Leptothecata; family Aequoreidae; genus Aequorea; species Aequorea victoria. The sequence goes on along the minus strand of JAUTBS010455875.1, from coordinate 1,027 downwards.
GAAAGGTCAAGAAATTGTGAAAGAAATACACAAAGGAGTCTGCGGGCCACACATGAATGGGATGATGTTAGCCAAAAAGATTTTACGACAAGACTATTTCTGGATGACTATGGAAACAGATTGCATTAAGCTCATCAAAGGGTACCGTAAATGCCAAATCCACGCAAATCTGGTACATCTTCCACCGTCAGAACTATACAGTATTACATCCTAATCTGAGCTTAAAAGTGCACTTTTAAGCCGTCCAACGTACAATTTTATGTCCTTGAGTCGTTAGTATAATGTCTGTTTTACTGTGTTTTCGTACACCATTAGGTATAGTGGATCATTTGACAAAAGTGGGGTTAAGAGAAAAAAATAGTGTAGAAAAGAGGACAAAGTGCAATCTGCCCATTTTTCGTCTGGACGCAAATTCGTCTGTCCAGACGCTCTGAAGCAAGGATGCTACTGGACAAAAATGTCCAGACGCAATTTCCCAACGTCCAGACGCAAAACGAGGATTAAATAAAAATTGGTCTCGGGAGATTTCCTTTTGGACGCGTGTGACTTGCGTCCGGACGCTCGTCAGTGAGGAAAAATTTTATTTTTAATTCATGCGTAAGGCTTTTGAGAGACGGTATAAAAAGGAACTTATTCTCAGTTCCTAGGGTTGTCGAATTGCAGAGAATAGACTGAGGAAGCGGCTAGGGTCCAAGAGGAAAGGAGGAGATCGATCAATGGCGCGTTCATTCGGATCATCATCTTCGTTCGTCTCGACGATGAGCGGCTATGTTCTTCGTCTAGGGTTTTGATGAAACCCTAGCTTTTTGTAATATAGTTTTTTTTATAGTTTTTGTTTTTCTAGCTTTCTATTGGATCATTCGATTGTATAACGACTTTGAGATTATTGATTCTTGAATTCAATAATGGTTTATAAATGTTTTCAATTTCTTTATCATTTTTCTCTTCTATGATTGGATTAATGATTCGTTATACAATGTTTTCTTTGCATCATTGGATGTGTATTGTGATAGGATATGCCCGGAGA
>JAUTBS010455765.1:0-15033 GCA_032361285.1 Aequorea victoria | reverse complement strand
GAGGAGGTGGTTGAGAGTTTTAGGGGAACTTAGAGCGATGGAGATGATGATCGGTTATTTTAGCAGAGGTTATTTTTGGAATATTAAAATTAAATGAGACTTATTGGGTTAGAAAATTAATACGGGACTCATCCTTAAATAAGTCTCATAAATAGGACTTGTGGCCGAATCACCCTTTTATTTTTAAGTATTTACTTCATCTGTACTCAATCTAAATACAATAAAATAAAATAAATTTTAAAAAATAAAATAATATTTTTATACTTGCCTTTGTATTTGGAGAGACGGTAGAAGAGCTAAATATTATATTTAAGAACTAAATAACTATAAAGGAGTAAATAAATAAAAGAATAAAATAAAAATTTAAATAAGCACAAACAAATTTTTTCTTTGTAATTTAGAGAGACGGCAAAGAGGGGAGAACCGATTTGGGCCGGAATGAGAGAAGCAATTAATATGGATAAATTTATTGAGATTGTAAGATGCAAGAAGGCTATTATGGTCATTTTACTACCTTGTTGAAGGATTTTTTTACATTTTTTACAAATTAAAATAGAGGGTATTTTTTTTTATAACGGAGAATTCAATCAGTTCAACTTGCCATCCAGTACAAGGTCTTATGGATAAATTCCGAATACATATAATCACCTGTAAATCACGTGTATCGGTTAAGTTCAGATATTATGCGACTCGTGAGAATCGAACATGAGACCTCCAGATATTATTTTATTGTGAAGATCTCATATTCAACTCATTGATCATTGGGTCATCCGTTCGGGTTGAGGGCATTTTTGTCTACACATGTTTGAGAAGTAAAAAATAAAAAACTAAATGAATCATTGGGTCACCCAAAATACCAAACATACCCCTCGATTCAGCCTCCCAACCAGGTGCTCGCCACCTTCCAAGTGGTGCCTGCCACTTCCCTCCAAAATCCCCTAGCCACGCCAAGTTAAGGTGCCATAAGTCACCTCTAACCTGGCGTGCGCCACATTTTAGAAGAAGCTTCTACCTCTTGGTAGCTACCTCACCCAAAGTCTATAAAAGGTCTTCCCCCTTTGTTTCAAGGATCCCAAAATATATAAGTATTGAATCTTTGCCAAATTGAAAAGATAATACGAAATATACAAGTTCCAAACCTCTGCCGAATTACAAACTTGAAACAATTAAAGCTACAAAAACTCTGCTGAATATGAGATTGGACATTGAAACTGGACTAATTAAACAATAGAAACCCTTACACTGAATCGATTATGAGGACTCAAATATTGCACAGAGGGCTTTCTGAGATAGGATGCGCCATTTTTGAGAAGGCTACTGAACTACTTGAAACTTCACTTTTCATCCAGAATATATGGTAAGCCCTCCCAACCCCCCGTTTCATCTATTTTTTTTACCTTAACTCCTTTCTATTCAGTAAAAGGGAAGAAAGATGTCATTGGCCTCATTCTCCCGAGCTCCATTTCATTTCTTATTTAAGCTTATTTTCCTTATTCCTAGAAAAGCATGCTAGGTTTCCTTTTTCTTAACTCTTTTTAAGTATGTAGAAAAGGGATGAAATATAGGATTTAGACTACGTGTTGAAAATTCTATGTGAATTGCTATTTTTTTATTTTCTTTCTCGTATAAAAACACTTTTGCACATAAAACACACTATTTTCTCAAAATAGTAGCCTCTTTTGGACCTCCTAGTGTCGAGTTTACTCTTTCATTGTGACGTGTGCCACTGTCGGAGTGTTTGAAAGTGGCTCACGCCATGTCTATATGGCGCACGCTAGGTGAGTAGGTGGTGTACGCCACCTCTGTTAAAACCAGTGGCTTTTACAATAGCTTTTCCTGCATATTTTATGTCTAAACAGTATGCTTTTATATGTATAAATTGCACTGATATATTGTCATCCCCAATTTGACATGTAATTAAGTGTAACTATGCATAAAAAACCTTAGTTTTAGGTTGAGTCTTGCTTTTTTGTTGGCTTTAGTATGATCTCTCTTTAACTCCCATTCTGTATATGTTGCTTTTGATAAATTTAAGACAATAATAAAAGAAACGATTAAGTAAAGGACGGTCTTCGGATCGGGCGAGATGGGTGCCTAAAATCTTCCCCTTTCGTATCCTAGCTCCCAAACCATTATCTTTGGTAACGACGGACTAGTTCCTTGAAAGTTTTGTTTTCTTAGTTTTTTCATTAAAAAACTAAGTGGGGATTCTAATTGTGCGGCCTTTAATACGGACGCATTTGGGGGCTCTCTTTTCAAAATATAAAAACCCCACTTTTTCTTTTAAAAATCCTAAAGCCCGAGAGCGTGTTTTACTTTTAAAAGAATGAGGGCGAGCGAGTTTTTTGAGAGAGTTCCTCACAACGACTATATATTTGTTGAACCTAGTTCCATCTAAATCAGTTTTTTCAACTCCCACAAAACTGTGGAATGAGTCCAAGCCTAGTCTAGGACATGTTCGGATTTGGAGTTGTCCAATACATGTGCTGAAAAAGGAATCGGGGAAGTTGGAATCTAGGATAGATATGTGTCTCTTTGTGGGTTACCCTAAAGGCACTAAGGGATATTTATTTTATGATTCTAAGAACCAAAAGATCATTGTTAGTATCAATGCCCGGTTCTTAGGAGAGGTTATACTATAAACTTCAAGCCTAAGAGTAAGTTAATCATACAAGAGCTAAGAAAAAATAACTGAACAGATGCACCAAATGCATAACAGGAAATATTAACTGATACTAATAACTCGTTGCCTTTTGATAGTGGAAGATTTATTGATGATCAGAAACGTGTCACTTATACACAAGCTCGGGGAAAGCCTCAGCGTAGTGGAAGGGTCTGACAATAGCCTGATAGGTTGGTGTACTTGCGTGAACACTTCGGTGAGATCTCAAAAAAACATGAACCAGAACTCGAAAACTATAATGAAGCAATTCAAGACAAGGACTCAGGTCTTTGGATGAAAACTATAAATCCATAGATGTAATCTATGTATTTCAATCATGCCTGCGATCTTGTTGATTTGTCGGATAGGGTAAAACCTATCGGATGTAAATAGATCTACAAGAAGAAAAGAGGGGTAGACGGGAAGGTAGAGACCTTTAAAGCTAGGCTTATTACAAAAGGGTTTACTTAGAAAGAAGAAATCGATTATGAGGAAACTTTTTTGCCAGTAGATATGCTAAAGTCTATCAGGATTTTTTTATCCATTGCGGATCATTTTGATTACGAGATTTGGAAAATAGACGTCAAGACTACATTTCTTAATGAAAATATTGACAAATACATATAAATGATGCGTTCAGACAGTTTCATAGCAAGTAACCAAGAGAGTAAGGTATGCAAGCTACAAAGATCCATTTATGGACTTAAGCAAGCACCAAGATCTTGGAACATCCGGTTTGATGAGACAATCAAATCTTTTAGTTTTTATCAATGTCCGGATGAAGCGTGTGTGCATACAAAAGTTGACGGAAGCATGGTTATATTTCTTGTACTTTATGTAGATGATATACTTTTCATCGAAAACGATGTGGGAGCATTGTCTACCATAAATGTATTGTTGTCAAGACAGTTCGATATGAAGGACTTGGGAGAAGCCAGTCACATCCTTAGAATCAAGTTTTTGTGAGATCAGGGTAAAAAGGATGTTAGGTATACCGAAACCCTTTATATCGATAATTTTCTAGCCAGATTTAGCATGCAGGATTTCAAGAAAAGATTTCTTCCTTTCAGGCATGAAATCAGTCTATGTAAGGATTAGTGTCCTAAAACACCTGATCAGATAGAAAGGATGAAAGATATTTCTTATGCATTGGCAGTCGAAAGTCTCATTTATGTCATTCTATGTACTAGACCTAATATCTGTTTTGTCGTAGGCATAGTTAGCAAATTTCAGTCTAATCCAGGCGAAGAATATTATACAGCGATAAATCACATTTTCAAGTATCTAAAAAGAACTAGAGATTATGTACTGGTTTACCAGGCTGAGAGTCTTGTACCCACTGGGTACACTGACTCAGATTTTCTATCGGATAGAGAATCCAAGAAGTCTACCTCTGGATATGTGTTTACCTTATGAGGTGGAGCTGTCAGTTAAAGGAGCATCAAGCAGTCTTGTATTGATGATTCCACAATGGAGGCCGAATATATTGTCGCTTCGGAGGCAACAAAAGAGGCAGTATGGTTCAGAAACTTCTTTGATGATTTGGGAGTGGTTTCCTGAATGCAGTCAGCTATTACACTTTATTATGATAATAGAGGAGCGGTTCCTAATTCGAAAGAACCTATGCCCTATAAATAGGCTAAACACATTGAGCGTAAGTATCACATGATTAGAGAGATCGTTCACAGAGATAATGTAGTTGTGACCAAGATTACATCAGTAGATAACCCGACTGATCCTTTTACGAAGAGCTTACTGGTTAAGACTTTCGATAGTCACGTAACGGGTTTGGATTTGAGATGTATGGTTATATGCCTTTAATAAAAAGTAGGAGATTATTGGAGTTTTTATATAAAACCATGTTCATACATTTTATTAATATATGGATTGTCTCAGCACATTTATATCTGTGTTTGTAAAAAATACATTGTTATTATTTATCATTAATATACGGTATGTCGATAATTATACACAGTAAGAATTCTAGTAAGTAGAGCTTGGCTTACTTACAGAAGATCAGAAGTTCGATTCTTGTATAATTAAATTAGTTCGCAGCCTAGATAGGGTTGACATTGTATCAGTATAGCTGCGAGAATAATCTCAGTTGTTTATCTTAATCACGGAAATTTGTTCGATAATTCAAGAAAAATTGTACTTGGTATACCAAGAATGTATTGAATAGGACCAAATATAAAATTAAAATTCATATACTGGTAGGATTGGACTTACCCAATTTTACGATTTGCTCGAGGGCACATAGATTTTTATTCCTGAAAAATATTGAATGCTGACGTGTTTTAATATTTATTACTTTAAATTACTTACGAGTGTGATTCAATTTTATTGTTTCCACAAACCCTGTAATTTGGGTAATAAATATTAGAATGTGATCAGTGTTATATTTTGGAAGAATCCTTGTCGAGAATATTTCATTATGAATTGTAATACTCTCTTAATAAATTCATAAGTTTTTATACTACCAGTAAACCTGATCAGTGAATTATTAATTTAGTCTGGTAGTGTATCAAATAAGTTGAATTTGATAATCAAGAATTGTAAATATTGGTAAAAATTAAATTGTTAGTAATTAGATTTCACTAAGCGGGTACTGATAACTTAACACGGAAAATCATATTATGTGCTATATAACTCGGTAAATAAGGACTCTTATCTTTATGATTTGAGATAATTAAATTGGAGGGTAGTTGCAATTATTTAATAGAATTAATCACAATTTAAAAAATTGAAAATATATCACAGGATGTTGCTATGTAATTTCTTAATTCTTTTGAAATCCAATTTAATTATTATCTTTGGATCCCCAGTTTAATTCATAATTACAAATCAGGTCTCTCATCACTTAACCTAACCTATAAATATGATGCTTAGGCTCATTTTTGTAAAGAACAAGGGTATGAGATCAAAAAGTGAGGGAGAGTGACGGCGACTAATTGGTGACCACCCACTGGGCCTTTGCTGATCTTGGATTTGGATCATACACCGAAAGATCCGAGGAGCTCTTATTGCAGAACTGATTCAAACCTACCAGAATCAGTAGGTATAATTTTTGAACTCCTAGTAATCGATCTAACATCCATATTAGCACCTAATCTAAGATTCGTCGATATTCTTATTCTTCGAATCCAACAGGGAGTTTCCCTTGTCAAAGTATGAATTCAAGTGTAGTAGCCCCATAAGGCGAATAGTACCTTGTTGGGCTAATCTCGGCTCTTTTGTATCAATTTTTGTAAGATCTTCTCGAGGTTCTTGTTTGCAGCTGTTAGGTATCGGCACTATGTTGGCTACCCATTTGGGGTACTTTGTTACCATGAGAAATCCTGCCTCAAGTTGTTTAGTGATTTCATCCTTTGTCTTTAGCAACTAGTCGGGCTTAACTCTACGCAACTTTTATTTTACAGATTTGGCGTTAGGATACAAAGGAATGAGGTGCTGGACAATCTTGGGGTTGATTTCAAGCATATCCTCGTATGACCAAACAAAAATGTCATTGTATTCTTTTAGCAATTCAACTAATTCTTCGCATTCTTTTAAAGTTAAAGTAGAATCAATTTGAACTTGCCTAGAATTTTGTTCATTACATAGATTTATTCTTATGATTTCTTTCATAATGGGATGGGCACGTCTCTCTTTTTTGAATTCAATCATGGTTTTTATATTTTTGGGGATTTCTTCATCATTTTCATTTAAGTTATCTGGATCCATGCATTTTATCTCGATCATGGTGAGGTAAACAAAATTCTCTTGCGTTTTATTATAAAAAGTGGAAAATACAGATGAAGGCTCAATAGAAACAAAATGATGAGTCATGGGCTTGACTAATGACCCATGACCCAGTCTTTGCATCAGACTCAAAATTCAACTCACTGGACGCGGGCTCATCACTTGAATCCTTACCAGACTCTAACTCGGACGATTCAACATTTATCTTGACAAAACTTTTAAAATATCAATTATTTAGCTTTCCTTTGACATCTGTGAACACTTTCATGACGGCCACGATCTTCTTAAGGCTTTTCATTATTGCCACATGTCTTAGACCATTGGTTGTAGAGCCATCAGGATTGCCTATTTGTTAGAACTTCTCTCTGGTCTGTTGTGAGCCGAATCACGGAACCACGAGGACTCAACTGACTTGGATTTCATTTTACATGCAATCTAAAGGTTATAGGGGAGAAAAATGAAATTTCTTTTAGATATTTTGATTACATATTTTTTAAAAAAAAAAATTCTCGAATCACTTCGACTCTTTTGCATGATGCCCATGCATGTTGTTAGAACACTCGACAAAAATAATCCTACATACAGACTAGCAAATCACATGCAAACATTGATTCAGGTAATGACTTAGTCAGGGTTCATATCCTAATTAAAGAATTCTATGGATATTTTATATACACCTAAAGGTTGTTTGGGTGGTCATTTTTGTCATCGCCAAAGCAAAGGTATCAGGAAACGTTGTCCATTCTACGGTGTGGATGCACACTTGTTTTGATAATCGTACACCTATATCTTTTTGATATACCATGGATGAGGGTATGTGGCTTGAGAGGTGGCTACTTTTCAAGAGGTTGCTCTTTAGGTTCGATCCCAAGAGGCTTCAAGGTCAGAAAAAGGTTGTTCTGTACCAGGAAATCTCTTTTGGCTATTGAGGCAAGTGCATTGTTGTTGCTTATCAAACCATGACATTCATAAACAAATGATCAATTGTCGATTATACAACACCCGTCAATTCAATTGCGGTCGTAATAACCTTAAAACGAAGGTTTGGTACAAACTGGAATCGCCACTTGGTTTTAAGGTCCAAGAACCTATTTGTGATTCTCGTGGATTAGGCTTAATATTTTCGTCACCACAGATCGAGTTTGCGGACTAAGCTATCGAGTGAGAAGTTGTTAGGCACCCACTTAGCCTAACCACATGGTTAGCCTCTACTCGTCACTATCGATTTTTGAGTTTAAGTTTATATATTTAACTAATACATGAATGCTAAATAACATGATTAGGTAGGCTCACGTTTAAAAATATTTTAGAACGAACAAGAGGGGTCATGGCCATTGTTTCATTTCAAGCATGTAGAAAGTGTAAAATAAAGCACGCTATCTAGAAATAGGATCATAGAGATTCATAACCGTTTATCACATTCGGGATAACCGTAAACAATACTTAGGTTCATATCTTTACTACTTACCTAAGGACTAACATAACAATCATTCAAATAACCTAAAAGTTCAACCTGGATGGTGCTCGTGTGCAAGTTCATTTCAGGATTCTATTGTTAAATAAAATGGAAAACTTAACTTCATGGTACTGCGTTCTTTTGTGCACTAAACCACATGTTACTTGGTTAAATGAGTGATGAATCCTAACATGTCATTTATAATGGTATTTATGAAAAAAATAGTATTCTAGCATAAAAACTATTTTTTGGATGATATTTTTGAAAAGCTCTTGAAAAATACACACTTTTGACATATAATATTAAAAAAATAGTTTTTGAGCCTAAGATACCCCCAAATTGGGCCCGGATTGACCGAATTTTGAAACCCTACTAAATTTTAGAGATTTTTAGAAAAAGGGTGCGCTAATATCCTAAGGCCCATAAACATTATAAGAAGGTTCTTTTTGTATGAAATATACAAACGAGCCACATGCGGGCCTTGCATTGAAAACTGACGTTCTTCGTAGAAATGTCATGAAAATGAATCGTGTGATGATCGAAATGGCTCAAAATTACATGATTTGTGCGAGAAGTTTCCCAAAAAATGTTTTAGGTTCATAAAAACACGTAATCAATATGATAAATGTGCTTTCTTGATAAAAAATGGAAAATTGATTATGCGTCAAAATGGACGCCCGAAAGGGTTTTCATGTAAATATGAAAATGGTTTATGAAAATTATTATAAACAATATACAATGACTTAAAAAATAATTAATATATTGGATCTGGTCCACAATTATTTTGAAAAATATATTTTTAAGAAATGTTCATGCGGATGGCACAGGGGCCCACATGGATCTGGCGTCGTAGATCAACGACCCTCTTACGGCTACATGACTATGTACGATGTATGAAATAAAATGCTATTATAACTATGAAAGTAGTATATAAAAAGGTATGTGTATTTACCTTGACCCGTAGATCACCGATTAGTTTGACACGACCTCTCATATTTGATCTTTGGATTGAACTCGAGAATCTCATTCTCGAACTCGCCAGCAGTCGTAGACACTCAAAACTCATATGAAAATTAAAATATTAGAAGGAAAGAAACTCAAAAGAGGCTTACCGAGTTAGATTCTCAACGAACTCCTCTCTTGGATGGGATTTCGTGGCGTCGCAGCGATTTGCTTCGAGTCAGATTTAGAGACTTAGTCGTACATGAATTCCGATTCAATTTATTTTCTTGAAGTGAACACCTCTATTTATAGGAATTAAATACGGCTTGAATTTGGTTGAAAACAAACTGATAGGATTAGATGACAATGCCCAGACAATGAGAAAGAGTCCTCGGTTGGAAAGAATTCGTCCAGGCCAAGACTGCCCAGAGAGCCAGTTTGGTCTTTAAGGAATTTACCCAATGTCCGATCTAGACATGGGGTTTTTTTTTGTCCCTTTGGTCCAGTCCAGGCCTCCTGGCTCAAGCTCTGAGGGTGGGTCTGGCCATGGGGGCTTTCCAGGAGCCGTTTTGGTCTTTTAAAGGGGTTTGAACGTCTGGGAAGTAGAGGAGGATCGCTCAACCTTCAAAACATGAAATGAATGAATAGAAAATTATTTTTTTGAAATTTTATTTTGATATAAAACAATATTTTATCAAGGGTGAAAATGTCTTTTGAAGAGGTTTGGTTGAAAAATGATTAAAAGAGAGCCTAGGGGTGTCCCGGTAAGCAAAAAAGGCTAGCCCAAATTTTTGAATCTTAAACTAGAGGTTTTAAAATATATGTTTTAAGTTTATTTGGATTGAAAAAGAGATCCAAGGGATTGGTAGAAGACTTCTGAAGAAAATGTGTCGAAAATCGTCTGAAACGGAGGACGGTCTGCGCTGAAAAGCGAAGAAGGACCACCCTAACTTTTGAAACTTAAACTAAAGAGTTAAAACATATGTTTTGAAGTTATTTTGGTTGAGAACAAAGTCCAATAGACTGGATGATGATTTTGAAAGAATTGTGTCAAAAATCGTCAGAAATGGGAAAGGTTTGGATAAAAATTTTACTTTGAATGCCTCTCGTGTCGGTTTCTTCTTGTTGGAAGTTATCCTCATTCTTGGGAACATTCTCATCATCGGAGAAGACTAACTTCTGGCCCTGTGTATTATGCCCGGTCAAAATGGGGTATCTACACTAAGTGAGTAAATGATAATGATATTGAAAACCCTCCACTGAGAGGTAATTGATGGAAAACCTCCACTGAGAGGTGGTTATTGCAAATCTTCCACTGAAAGGTGATGCTATGATGTATGTAAAGTTCCTCCACTGAGAGGTGAATGTTAATATGATGAACCATTCTCTACTAAGAAATAACAGATGTGATAACTGTTAACTATGATAAAAGATGAGTAGATATCTACAACTAGATAAAAAAGGATTTGAGAATTTTTATTACGTATATTTTATCTACTAGGAGGAATAATAAAATGAAGATGAGAAACAAAGAAGGATTGAATTGGTGTTATATAAATGTTTTCAGAGATACTAAACTATTTTCTTGAAACTAATGTCATGAAAATTATAATAACAGTTGTTAATGTTTGTGGTGAGCACGTGCATTTATAGCTCACCTCCACACAAACTTTTGTGACACGTACAAGTAGAAGATGTGCACGGTCAAGTCCACTACGAGCCTAGGCGTGTCAGTTTGGGTCAATGGAGATTTACTCCAGTTTAGTATTTTATTTTGGGTTGTAAGCAATGCATATAATTATGGCCAGAGAGCACATTGTAATATAAGTTATGGTTTGGATAGAATATAAGGATGCATTGTATATCAATGGAATCAAGGTAATGATGTAATGGATGATGATTGTTTTATCTCTCTCAAATCCCGTGCTTGGTGCCTCGGGCCGAGGCTTGACACCTCAGACATTAACAAGTTATATAAAATGGTCTACGGGACCTTAAAGTCAAACTCAAATTGGCCTTTACACCTTAAAGTCAAATGGTCTCGTGGGCCTTAAAGCCAAATTACAATGGTTTTCTGGACCATAAAGTCAAACTCAAATGGTCCTCTAGACCTTAAATTTAAATTTCAATGGTCCCCTAGGCCTTAAAATCAAATTCGGATGGTCACCTGGACCTTAAAGTTAAACTTGGATGGTACCCTGACCATAAAGTAAAATTTAAATAGTCCATTGGACCTTAAAGTCAAATTCAAATGGTCTCTTGGACCTTAAAATTAAATTAAAATAGTACCTTGTAACTTAAAGTCAAATTGAAATGGTCTTTCGGACCTTAAAGTCAAACTCAAATGGTCAATTGCAACCTAAAATTAAATGGTCCCCTGGACCTTAAAGTCAATGTCAAATGGTTCCCTGGACTTTAAATTCAAGTTCAAATGGTCCCCTGGACCTTAAAGTCAAACTCAAATGGTCCTCTGGACCTTAAAGTAAAGTTTAAATGGTCTATTGGACCTTAAAGCCGAACTTAAATGGTTCTTTAGACCTTAAAGTCAAATTCAAATGGTCCCCTCGACTTTAAGGTCAAACTCAAATGGTTTTTTGGACCTTAAAATCAAATTCAAATGGTCTCCTAGAACTTAAAGTTAAACTTAAATGGTGCCCTATGTTATTCTCAAGGTTTTATAATGTGATTAATGATTTTATTGATAACAAATAAAGCCTTAATAAAGATCAAATATTTTTGTAAAAAACATATTTTTTTACATATAAATTAAATTGTTCAAATGAAGTTAAATGCTTATGAAAGTTTAACACCCATGATAGGGGTTGACCATATTTAACGAGTTGTTAAGTTATTTCAGGAATCATTAAATCAGTTCCCAAATAATGTATAAAGCTCAAAATCAAAGCAGAACAATGTACAAGAATTCATGACTTTTGAGTCGACACAAAAGAGATAGTTCTCGGCACTTTGGCTAGAAGATGGTTTTGAGTCGACACAAAGGCATTATGAGTTGACCTAAATAATTCTACACTCTGGACTTTTCTTTGTAGCGAGCCTGAGTCGACAAAAGGCATGGATGAGTCGATACAAAGTCCACATGAGTCGACATAAGTGAAGGCCTGAGAAAGAAACTGAGACTTCATCAACTAGAGTTGACCCAAAGCAAAGATTCCCAAGTGAGTTGACACAACCTCAGCATGAGTCGACACACAACCAAAGATCCTAAAGAGTAAGGATTCTGAGTCGACACACATTGATCATGAGTCGACACACTTTCGTGATTGAAGGAACATGAGTCGACACACCATCTACATGAGTTGACACATGGAAAGAAGAATCAGTGATTAAAGAAACTTGAGTCGACTCAACTCCAAGTGAGTTGACCCAAGGGCACGAATTAAGAAAATTGCACAGTGCGAATCCCATGATGTTAAGTTTGACTTTCAGCGTGATTTGAGGATCAGTTTTGAATTAAAACACATCAATTTTAACTATAGAAATGGTTTCAAATCAGATCGAGATCAGATCAACAAGATTCATGAAACAAATCAAGGAATACACTGTTACCGAATTTGTGGGATTTGATACGAAAAATAGCTATGATGTACATCACATTTTCAGAAAGAATTTTTGAAATACAACGGCTCTCTGATGATCGAATCTACATTTAAGGGTGATTGCAAATCACATTAGATCAAATCAAATTGTTGCTTGATTTCAAGAAGAACCAGATTGTGATATTCAAACAGTCTCAACGGCTATTTTACTGAAGCTATAAAAAGGAGTGCTCTGTGATTTCAGAATACAGAACTTACAACTCAGAACTCCGAAATACATTGGAGAAATATCATTCTCACTCTCACACCCTCATACTCTGATTCGAATAAATATTCAAGAGATATCAGTCACACTTCATCAGTTTGTGAGAAACTTTATTTCTTTCAACATTGAAGGAAGGCCATACTAGCAAGTGTAACTACTCTATATCTGCCTCTTCAATCTGTGAACTTATTGTAAATATCCACTCTACTGGGAGAGTTCATTTGTTTGATACTCTAACATAAAAAAATCTTTACATCATTTTTGTACAAGTAGGGGTGAGTCACCCGTTACTAATATTTGTGTGTGGTATAGCACACAAAGGGGAAGATCCCAAGTACTAGAAGCTTAAGAGCTTTGGAATGTACCTTAGATCATCTTCGGAAAAGATCACAAGTGCTAGAAGCTAGGAAGCTTCAGAATGTAGCTGTGTGGATCTTGTAAAAAGATTTGGAGCACACTCGTAAGTGATTTTTCATAGTGAAAAAATTCTCAAAAGGTGCTTGAGCAGTGGAGGTAGGCTGTGATAGTCAAACCACTATAAATATGCGGTGTCCTTCTCTAACTCTTTACCTCTATTTTCTTGTGTGTGTATATATGTTTGCATATATGGGTTGCTAGCTTTTAATTATTTTAAATAGTTTTTAAAATACAAGTAATTTTAAAAGATCCTAATAACCTCCCCTCTAGGGTCATCCTTTAGTTAACAATTGGTATCAGAGTCTCTTTTCTTGATTTGGACTGAATAGTCTAAGATGATCCAAATGGAAACTTTGGTTGGAACCACCCTTTCTGAGAGACAACCCACCAATAGACCTCATTTGTTCAATGAAATAAATTATAACTATTGGAAAGCTAAAACAGAAATATACACACAAGTTGGAGACTATGAGTTATGAAAAATAACGGTATATGGTCCTAAAAGACCAGTCAAAATAATTAAAGGAACAACCATCTTAAAAGATGAATTAGAATGGAATGAAAATGACATTAGAGAAATGCAAAGAAATTATAGGGTAATGAATCTTTTATACTACTCATTAGATCCAAATAAATTTAATAGAATATCTGTATGTAAAACTGCTAAAGAGATATGGGATAAGCTTGAGATAGCTCATGAAGGAACAAACCAAGTAAAAGATTCTAAAATTAGCATGCTTGTACATGAATATGAACTGTTTAAAATGAATAGTTATGAAAATATTTCTAGCATATTTACATGCTTTGCTAATATTATTAATTCATTAAAATCTATGGGTAAAGTTTATACTAATGCTGAAAATATAAAGAAAATCTTTAGATCTCTGCCAAAAGGGTGGGATGCAAAAGTAACAGCTATTCAAGAAGCCAAAAACCTCAATATGCTCGGCCTAGATGAACTCAGGGGCTCATTGATGACACATGAGATCGTCATAAAATGAAGGCTAGAAGAATAGGAACCTAAGGCAAGAAGAAGAACGATATTAAAATGTTCACAAACAGAATCATCCGATAAAAAAGATTGTAACGACAAAAATAACGACATAGCTCTTCTCAGCCGAAGATTCAATAAGTTTCTTAAAAGATCAAGAAACTTCAAGAGAAGACCATTCAAGAATGACTCCAACAAAAGTGAGTCAAACAAGAATGACTCAAGAAAAAGAGATCCCCTCATATGCTTTGAGTGTAAGAAATTGGGGCATTTCAAAATTAACTGTCCATTGCTAAAGAAAGACAAACTCAAGAGGTTTAGCAAAAGAGAAATGAAGGCTACATGGGATAATTCAGACGAAAGTCATGAAGAATCAGCATCAAGTAATGAGAAGATTGTAAATCTCTGTCTCATGAAAAATGAAGAATATGACAGTGACGATGAGGTAAGTCTAAACTCTTTTGATTATGATGAACTTCAAGATCCATTCAATGAATTACATAGTGAATTTGAAAAGAGAGACATGAAGAACAAAAATATTAAAAGGAAAGTTTTTAGTCTTTCAAAATAACTTGAAGAACTACAAGTGTTAAATGAAACTTTAACTGTTAAAAGAAATAGTTTTTTACAAAATGCTAGAATGATTGTTCTTGAAAAGGAAAATGAATCTTTGAAATTGAAAGCAAAAGATTTATTTGAAATTGTTACAAACTTTACAAAAGGTGAAAATAACCTTAACAAACTATTAGGATAATAAAGATGCGTATTTATCAAAGCTAGTATAGGTTATAATGAATCAAATGACCAAAAGTTTATCAAAGATCTAACTAATCAAGAAATACCATGTTGTGAACATTGTGGAAGATTAGGTCATGTTAAAAAGAATTGTCAAGGTAAGAACAAAATATGAATTCCTAAAAGACTACATCATACTAAAAATAACATTGATGGACCCAAGAAAAAATGGGTACCAAAAGGAACTGTATGATTGTTTATTTTGTA